>BSAI01000104.1:27831716-27865107 GCA_036245035.1 Adrianichthys oophorus
CTTTTCCCCCTTTCCTTTTCCGTCCGGTCCAACAAAAAAGACACAAAAAAAAAAAATCAATATTAATAAAGTTTGGTTTAAATTACAAAAGGGGCTTATACCAACATACATTTTGTGTTCGCTGTGATTTATAACCCCCGATTGTAAGAGTAAAATCTGTCTAATACAGGAGGCTCTCAGCTCATATCTGTTTGCTCAGCTGTTGGACAGGACAAGTTAAAAAAAAAAAAAATCATGAAATTGAACTTAATTTTTGATAGATTTTTTTGGTTCAATTCAACTTTATTTACATAGCCCAATATCGCAACACAGTTGTGTCAACGGGCTTCACACTGGTAATTGTACAAAAACATAAAATCAGTCATAAAATATAAACAATAGCTGGTCACTAAACTAAACAGACTAAGCTGAACTTGCATCCCTGCCCTCAGACCCTCCTTCTCGAGCGAGGAAGAACTCTTAAAACAACAAGAAACCTCAGGGATGCCCAGATGAAGGAGGGATCCTCTTCCAGGATGGACAGGCGATGTGCTAGAACTGTTACAGAAGAGTTCGCTTATCTAACTCTACATCTACATGTTTGAATAGTGTAACAGATGGGCTTCATCCAGATGGAACTGTGGGGCAGCTGGGGGTGTGGGATGAGCCAGAGGCGAGGTCCACAGTCTAAGACAGGAGCACAGACGATCTGCCTGGAATCTCTCCTGCCCCCCCCCCAGCGGGGAGAGAGAAATATTCATGAATCACATTACACCAAACTGAGGCATGAAGAACTAAATACAAAATACAGTCAATTCTAAAGAACAGTAGGGAGGAGAAGTAGATGAAAACAGAAGACGGAGCCCCAAGTGCACCATACATTACCCATCATCTACCTTCTAACAGCCAACTAACAACTAATTTTTCATATTTCTGCTTTGAATGCTTTCAGGTTCTTTTGCCAAACTGCTTTCTTTCGTAACAGTTTAACGTTCTTTGGCCAAGAGAATGCTGATCATGACGGAGCTTGGAACAGAAAACCAACAAAAAAACTGAAGTGTGGCATACATAGTTTATGAATCAACCTAAACGTGACGCAAACCAATGAATCTGAAAGTGACACAACCAAATAGATGGGATGCTGAAACCATGGTCTTTCTTCTGAGTCTCGATGTGTTGTGTGACTGAAGGGTCACATGAGCTGAATCTTAAACATGACTGTTTATTAACAAGGTGCAGGCATCATACAAGACGTCATCCTATTCCTCTAACAACCTCACCCTTCTACGGCGTCTTGTAGAGGTAAAAATACAGCAAGACATTCAACTGAAGGATCTGCAATCTTAAACACGTGAAGGCTCCAAGAAAAACACTTGAACCTGATGTGATCAGCACATCAAAGAAGCAGTAACACAACATAAATGATTAAAGAGAAACATTCAAACACAAAATCCACTACTGAAGCAACCAAAGTTTGGGTCAGTGCTCCTTTCTTTGGTCAACTAGACTCTGGTAACACCTTGATACCTGACCATCAAGAACCATGAACGTCTCTGTATGCTTCCATCTTTGGACACAGATGCCAACCAGCTTCACCAACAAGAAATAAGGTTAGATGATGTCCAAAAAAGACCAAGACAGTGAAAACTGGTGGTAGAACGATGGCAGGTGTATCCTGCCTATGACGGCCTGTTGCTCTGTCGAAGCATCAGACCAGCAGCAGCTCTCCTCCTGTTGGTAAAATATCCAAACACTAAATACAAACTAGAAGCATTCCTGACTATAAAGTTAGAGAAATGTAGCCTTCTGCTCACCAAGCATCACTTTCCTGTTGGAGCCAGCTGACACTCATTTACAGCCAGCTGTCTACTTTTGGATGAAAATTAGGATTTCAAGGTTTGATCAATCGCGTCATCAGGCTGTAATTTTCTATTTGCACAATTGTAAATATCTGTGTTTCTTAGAACAAAAAGCAAAATCATATTTACCCAAATTTAAATGAAAATGAAGTAAAAGAGATTCTTTCAAACTCAGCTTTAATGATAAAAAATGATGATGAAGGAGCATCCCCATATACTGCTGCATCTGCCTCATTCAGGCAGAGTAATCTGGATACAACAGGATAGTGCCTTATGTTTCAGGAAAGCTTCAGTGTTCAAGGGTTTAAAAAGTCATCCCTGAATATTACTGCAGGTAAGTAAAATAGTGAAAAAGTATTTTACAAAAACTGAAAACTAAACTATTTCTGAGGTCCAGAGAAATGTTGAGTTTGAAAACATGTTTCAGATCTTCTGAAGAGCATTACAGCGAATGACCTGATCATCTCCATCCAAACTGGAAAGATATGAAATATGAGGACTGGCATTAAATTGGTCAAACAGTTAAATTAAAAACAGGCAGCAGTTTGTACAACTGGAGAATTGTAAATCAGGCCTGCTAAATTTAATCTGCGGAGTACCACAAGGGTCAACACTGGGCCCAGAACTGTTTATCCTATATCTAAATAACATACACATGGTGTCAGATACACTCCAATACGTTTTATATGCCGATGACACAAGTATAGTATCTCTACTACAGTAAGATGAGAAGCACAGTCCAGTTTTAAAAACAGTAAATACAGAATTAGAAATATTCAACATGAATAAACTCTCACTCAGTGTAAACAAAATAACATACATGATTGTTGGAAATTGTTACATTCCTGCAGTTTTAGAAATAAAAGTTGCTATAGATAATCCTGTGGTGGAAAGAGTAACTGAAATGGACTTCTTTGGAGTAATTATGGACCACAAAATAAGCTGGAAGTCACAAATAAAGCAAGTCAGAGCTAAACTCGCTAAAGGCACAGCAGTGTTGGGAAAAACATGTCATACACTCAATCACAAAGCATGTTTACTACAATACTCAATAGTACTACTATATTAACAGTATGGTGTAGAAGTCTGGGGAAATACTTATGAAGCAAACGTACAGTCTTTGTTCAGAAAAAGCCATTCAATAGTTCATGGTGTGGCTTATGGGACACTGCATGGGAATGCACTCTTCTTAAAGTCGTTTTTTTTTACTGTTTACCAGAACTTGTCCACCACCTACACTTGGTAAAGGCTCGGTGCACTAAGTGGAAGTAAAGAAAACCAAATAAAAAAGAAACCTATCAGTCTGACTGTGCTGGACTGTTCCAGTGTAAAAACCAAAGACTATTAAACATGACTTTATAGCTTCTTAGTATTTTACAGTTTCTTTGACTGTTTTCTCTTACTTTCTCATCTCAAATGTAGAGAAATGTTGTATCCATCTTAATGAACAGACAATAACCTAGAAAGTTTGATGGTTAATCATGTCGAGCTGCTGATGCAGCAAACGGATTACTCTGTAAAGATGAAAAGTAAAAGTTCAGAGGATAAAGACGAAGAGCACAGATGATGGAGCAGCAGAACAGGTGATGAAGTGACGGACGCGGTTCGCCCTGGCTGACAGCTTCATCAATACCTCGCCGACATGCATGCATGTAACTCCTGACTGTGTGTGATTGACAGCCAGCAGACGCTGCTTGAATGAAGCTGTCGCTGTGCTTGTGATCCGCTGTGTGTTTGCTGCTCAGCTGGACGCTCCTCTGCTCTGTAACAGGGTCGCTCCTTTCAGTCGATCGTTTCAGATTCACATCAGAACAACTTTGACTAAAAATGATTCAATTTTTTGTCTAAAATGTTTTGTCATCTCCATTTGTTTAAATGAAGTTTGTCTTAAGTTCAAAGATACTATATAACAGCTTGAGATTTGCTGCAATTTTAAATAAAAAGGACTTTTGATTTTCTTTTGTGTGCAAAAACAAAATCTGAAACTCAGCGAGTGTTCAGGCATCAATTTCCGCTTAAAAGTATGTACACAATAGCAGGAAATAATGCTTCGTAAATTTCCTCCAAAGTATTGGTGATATTTGTAATTTCTCGTACTTTTAGCTTCTTGTTTCTACAAAGGAAAGAGTCTTTTGTGTCTCCATCCACATCAGAACATTTCTGAGAAACAGAAACTGTGACAGAACTGAGGCATGGTCTCTCCAGCAGGTTTGCAGGAGGGCCTGCTCCGGTGGGACATGCTGGTAAGACTAAACCGACTCAAACAGCTTTCCTTCCAGATTTCCAAACCACCTCAGCTGGATCTTCTGGGTGAGGGGGAGTTGCATCTCCATTCTCAGCTCCTCCCACATGGCAGAACTTTTCACTCTCTTTCCTAGATGAATATTCAGCAGAGGAAAACAGGTGATCACTCTAATAGAAACACCGGAGAGTGCCCCCATGTGGCTGCAGTACTCTGCAGCTTCCAGAATGACTAACCAGACCAACCCTGCTGAACATCTGAGACCAGATGAGATCAGGTGTGTTCAGCATGGCACAGCTGTTCACTGGTAGTGAATTTGGTCAATTTTAAATAGCATGGACTGCACGGTGGTGTAGTGGTTACTGCTCCCGCCTCACATTGAAAAGACACTGGTTCAAATCCCAATCAGGACCGTCCTGTGCAGACTTCCTCTGTTCTACTCGTGCATGTGTGGGGTTTTACAGAGTAATCCGGTTTCCTCCAGCCAAAAAATGTGTTTCATAGGTTAATTAAGGATTCTAAATTGCCCCAATTGTGTGGCCCTGCAACCGACTGGCAACCTGTCTTTGGTGAACCCAACAGTAGCAAGGACAGGCTCCAGCAACCCTGTTACCCCAACCAAAAGGGATTCTGTGGGTTTGGAAAGTGGACAAATGGTAAACTGCATCTACTTACAGAGTTTTCCATCGTTTATCACGGTTGTTACGTTCTAAAAATGACCAGTGATACAACAGATATGTGCCGTGAAGTAATCAACTTTATCTATTTATTAATAACAATTCAAGTTCTAAGGCTGTAAAACTACACACAACACACTTTTCTCTCTTGTTCAAACTCTCAAAGTTCAAACTTTTGTTGGCTGGAAAGATCTGACCACAACCAAAGATTTATTTAAAAATGTGAAGCAGAACACATTCTGTACAAGAGACACGATACAAAGGAGACTGACTGACAGTTCTACAGTCAATTAAGATGCAAAACAGACCGTGGTGTTAAAAAAATGAACCAAAAAAACCCTGAAACAGTGAGACTGTGAAAGGTGAACCGCGTTATAGCGAGGGAACAGTTTATTGCACTTATTTGCTTTGGGACACATGGGCGTGCAGAACCACACACCCTGCAGTCAGAGGTTGGCCGCTTTACATCAGCGCCAAGGTCACACCCCAGATTTGGTTAAAACATATAACAATCAGTCAAGCCTCATTGCAATAGCTTCAACTGTTTTCATTATTTTTTCGGCCATCTGGAGACATCTTCTAGCAAATGAAGCAGTTTGACACAATGTTGCTTCATGAAGTCCCATCCACCCATCACTTAAATTGGTAAATTGGTATTAGATTAAAGAGAACTTTTACAAAAGGCTTGAGCATATGGGTTTCTGGTGCACAGCTGAACCACACTGCTGTTTCTTTAATGAATGAAGCTCAAATCCTCATAACTGTACAGCCTCCACACTGTATTGACCCATGATGACAGTCTACGAGTTGGAGCTTCATTTATCCTCCAGTTTCTCCCCGTCGCCTCCCCTGCTACTGCCTCTACACCTTATCTGTGTATATTTACTCTTTCACACTTGTGGGGATGTCAGAGTGGGCTTTGAAGACTTTCAGATGCGATATTCTTTTCTTTGTCGCCTCCAGATATGTGCTAAAGAGGCGCGCGGCGCTCCATCACAGCTCCGACACCAGATGCTGCTTCGCACTCCTCTCATTGCAGATGTAATGGGCCTGAATGCGGCAGTTTGACTCACCTGCATCCATCCTGTGTTTTGTAACACCATAGGATAAACAAGAGAGAGCCACAGCAGCAGAGACAGACGGAGAGAGAGATGTAATTATCTTCCATTATCACCAGCTCTTTTATTTCCTGCTGCAGCAAAGGGAAATCTCCTGAAGAAGTGCAATCAAGAGCAGGAGGAGCATCTGTTTGAAATGAAACGTTTTTTCTTTGTCTGTCGGAGTTTGGCTTAATCTCAGGTAGTGTGTGGATTATCAACGTTTAACATTTGTTAAAAGTTAATCAATTTCAAAATAAATTTTGACAGTTTTGCTGGAGTTTCCTCGTGTGAGTCAACCTCCAGTCGGGGATTTTTACTCTTCAAATATCTTCTAGACAAATCCTACAAAAGATTCTTGGAGTTGGAATTTCAAAACTTGTCCAAAACATGTCTCATTTTTTTCTTTTCTTCTTTTCTGAAAGCTCACACGACTGTCAGCACACTTCAGTTTCACACAAAAGGCACTAAATTCTAATGTGACGACAATTTTCCAAACGTAATGCAAACCCAGCAAGTTTCTCTTTGAATAATTACGATTTTTATGGAATTTATGACCGTTAATACCATGTTTTTATCATTGTCTGCCCCCCCCCCGGTAGAATATTATTATTAAATAAAGGAGCTCCTAGCATACTTCTGTTCGTGGTAAGGGGGTCTGTGACGGCTTCAATGGTCCATTCAAACCTCTGGATCCTGAAACCTTCCATGTGGTTTTGACCTTTGACCTTTGGCCTTTGCAGCTCATGGGAGATTTACTTTTTGTTTGACTTAAAAAGTTATGTTAACATAGTACTCTGAAAATTCTGCACTTCTGAATAAAAGATCAATTGGTTTTGTTTTATGTTTAAAAATAAAAATACAATTTGTTTCAGAATAAAACCTAAACTTTGCTTAAAGCTTCTTTAAAGTGTTTTTTTTTTTTAAGTATTTTTCACCCTAATTGGCCTTTAAATATAGAAAACAGGAGTAATTTTGGCGTAACTGGGATTTATATTAGAAAGATATTGGATTCATGATTTCTTCATAGTCAAATGTGCAATGAATGTGAAAATCCATCACAGATGGAATCACTGTCCTCTCAGACCCCGGTTTAAGACACAATCAAATACATGAGCATTAAAAATACAAATAAGAAATATTCATTAAAAAGAATTAATATATACACTAAGAAGAACATACTATTGATTATTTGTAAAAAAAAATTATTTGCCAATGATTTATAATGAGATTCCTTTATAATCAAGTCATAAGACATTAACAAATCATTAATCTGTTTACAAGCCTTTATAGGACATTTACAAGACATTGATAAGAATGTATTGATGTTTTTCTAATGCCTTCTAAAGTGTTAAATGCTTAGAAAATGTTTATAAAACATTTATTAGAATTTGTAGATTCTTATATTTACACTCATGTTTATGTGAATAGTCTATTAGTGATGAACTCAAATATAAACTGTGTCTTTTTTAAATATCTTTAGAACCCATTTGCAGCTCCTCAGTCTAAAGTGTGACTCGTGTTTACAAGACTAATGTATAAATCTGTTAATAAACTGATCAATGTGTCTTTGTTGATTACACTTGAGAGTTTTGCTGACTCTTAAATTTAAAGTTCGGACAATTTCTTGCCACAAAGAATGACTGAGTATCCAATCCTTTCCTAAAGCCGGTCATGGGGCTGCCGGAGCCTAACCCGCCTGCTGTTGGGCCTTTGAGGGCGAGGTACACCCGGGACAGGTCGCCAGTCTGTCGCAGGACCACAATCACACACCCATGCACACTTACATTCACACCGAGGGACAATTCAGAGTCACCAATTTGCTTATGAAGCGTGTTTTCAGATGGTGAAAGGAAGATGGAGTCTCCGGAGAAAACCCACACATGCACGTGGAGAACATGCAGACACCGAAAGGTCCAGCTGGGACGAGTGGATGTATGTATGGATCGATGATTGTATGAATTTTTTCCTGCCTGCTGTTTCTAATGTCCTGTTTTGGCCTTCTGAGGTACCGTAAAGGTGAACATGGAAGCCGTTCCACATTAATGTCATGTTCTGGCCCTGAAACTTGTCTAAACATTGACAATCTCTGGGTATAAATGGGAGTTTTTGTCACATGAAAGGTTGGAGATCCCAGCAGCTTTTTACACCCGCAGGTATTAAGTATCTGTTTGTCATGCATGGCCTCAGCTGCAGCAGACAACAAATAAATCTCTTTGTCTGCATTGCTGTTTCTCCACTTCACATTTGATCTGGGGGGATGTGGTCACACACAATCAAAATCACAATTATGGATACAGTACGACTCGGGGAACATTTTAAAAATGCTTCGGAGGTGACCGGCGTTCATCTATTTATTTTTATAGGGGTCTGAGCGCCAGCAACAAACCTGATTTATCTCTCTTTGCTTTTAAGGGTGCAAAACCCAGACATTCAGAAATGAGGTGGAACGCTGCGAAGAATTTCAAACGCCCTTTTAATACATCCCCCCCTCTTATTGACGTTTAGGTGGGAATCCGTCTTTTTTATTTCTGTCATTTCTAGCACTTGAGTTGTGGGTGTGTTTGTGGACGTGCACGCTTGTGTGTGTGTGGCAGCATTTATTCCCCCCTCATCGGCTGCTGAGAGGGGAGGCGCGGGGGGAGGAAGTGTAATGGTAATCATTTTTTTGTGACTGCGCTCAGGGTGTGAAGTGGCTGTTGCAGAGGACTTTTAGATTGATCTCACAGCAAACGCACACATAAAGAGGATAGCGCTGTATGGATGGCATCAACCCCCACCCCCACCCCCCACCCTCCCTCTGTGCACACATTTAATTAGTGATCCGAAAACGTGAATACAAATTCCTGCTTTTTGGGATTTAACCACAAACTAACGATTGTATGCAGATGACCCATGACTGTCATTGTGCTTTTCTTTTGGGATGTTTCCAGGGAAAATGCAGGAAGCGGGAGTTTGACTTCCTATATGTTTGTCTGCGGTTTTCATTCGTATCAACACACGCCGAGTATGTGGATGTTTAATTCACAGTAGTGATGCTGTCAGCCCCCTTCTATCACAACAGAGCGCTAATTGACATTTTCATTAACTTCAAATTTATGGTCCTATTTCTGTCTGCAATAATGACCATTACCAAAGCAGCGCTTGGGCACGGCTAATGGACACGGAACAAAGGCAGGAACTTGTTTAATTATGATAGAAAAAAGAGGCCATATTCACCCCAGGTTCCCCCCAGACAAGGCTGGCAGATGATGGAGGAGAGTGACAAGAGAAACGCCCGTCTCACCAGGAAAATTAACAAAGAACCTGCAGACGGGAAGTATTCTCAATACAATATATTACCGTGCAATGCCATTTCATTTCGCCGGATATTTGCAACCCAAAGTCGAGTCAAGGTGCTTTGCAGATAAAACAGACACTGTTGTGGTTCTGTTGATGACTCAAACCAGTCTTTTTAGGTTCCAAGTGCAGCCTTCAAGTCCCGCTCTGATCATCTTCTGATCTGTTTCCAAAGCGTTCCCAGTGCTCCTTCAGTTGTGTTACAAACAGCAAAGACATCAGATCATTTGCTCTGAATTACCATAACTTTTCAACGCAGTTTACATCATTCCAACCAATTCTGATCCGGAAAAAATGTGCGTTGCGCTGATGTGCGACCCTAGTGTCTCATATCGGTGCAAAGCCACTTTTCCTGCGTCAGAATCAGCTGGTTTTGGTAATTGCGTAAAAATTCTAAGAGTCATGGTAGTTCAAAGAGCGAGTTATTTACCCCGGCTAAAGGCAAAGTGCTTTCTGCTGCTGGTCTTCAGAGCCTGACCGCTGCGGATTCTGCTTTCTGCTCCGCTCTAGAAGATCCAAACGTTTCCTCCAAGTAAAAGCTTGTTTATCATCTTTAGATCTCAACGACCAACTAAATTGGCGGTGCGGCCACTTTGCTCACTTTGGAGAAAAAGTCAGGATTCAGTCCAAGATGAGAACAACCACAGAAAAAATGTACAGCTCATCAGCTGGTCACAAACCGATGAGTCACATGACTGCTTTTTCATCCTTTGCTGCACTTGTCTGACACCAAATCCAAACTCACGGCTACTTCAGAGCGGTCTTCACCGTAAGGACACTTTACTTTAACGTTTCAAAGTCTCCGTGACAGGAGACCTCACCTTTTAAAGTCGATTGTTTCAAATAGGATTTCCTGTTTTAAACACACAATCATTCTCTTTCCTTTCATGAAAACTTCATGGACAGCAATAGCACACTGTGGGTTCAATCCCCACTGCAAACCAGGGGCCTTGACAGACTGGTGAAACGGAAAAAGGGGTTTTAGATGCTTCACTCGTTCATTGGTTTTATTGCACTCCTAGAGGTGACAAGTCTAGCTAAACCAGATTATCAGAAAACGTAAACGTGAACAAACAGAAACACAACTGTCCAAACGTGAACACAAAACAGCTGAAGCCAATTCAACAAAGTCAGACCTGAAAAAAGTTCCAGTGAATGGTCATGCAGATCTGTTATTTGATGAAGCTTCTGCTGCAAACACTTCTATGAAATGCTTCCTTTGCTGACTTGAGAGCAAAGGCGGGCCGTCATTGTCCTCTCTTGAAATAATTCGACTGCGGGCGCGGCGGCGTGCGTCTGAGGAGTGGCTGTTTCCTCGTGTCAGCTCTAATGAGAAAACAGATCTGGAAAATTAGTGTAATCCTGAAGACAAGGACAGAGAAATCCTGCTCTCTTTATTGCTGCCTGGTGGAGGACTCAGCCAGCCCAACACATTCATCTCACTTTATAAAAATGAGCTGATTTCATAGCATCCACCCTGTTCATGTGGCCACAATTATCCATAAATTAATAAAACCTGACTAGTTATTACCAGGAGAAGGAGGCAGAGAGGGGGGAGAGATGGAATATGAAGGGCAGTACTGTGAACAATCTCCAGATAATTAACAGGAAGATAAACAAAACATAAATTTGGATATTGCATTTATTTGGACTACCACTCAAATATGCGTGAACCCCGTTATTTTAATTAAAAGATAAATCTGTGTGACACGCTGCTTCCCAGTTACTTATTCAGTGGTGTACAATAAAAACAAAATCCATTAAATACGCCACGCACTCCATTTCTCCATTAACAGTGGGGAAAAAATTGATTGTAGGACGTTTCAGATGTGTTGGTGCTCCTGCATATTTTCACTTTTATGCTGATTTTTCTCCCTCAGTTATTCTGTGCATCATTCAATCTCACACTTAAAATACATCTAAAGAACACGTGGGACTTTAAAGACCCACTCCACTGAACACCGGGTTTTTTCACCTTTTTCTCATGATGGACGGCACCGTATGAAGAAAATTCAACTGAAAATGGCATTTCTGGGTGTTTCTTTATTCAAATTATTCTGAATCAGGAGTAAATTAAAAAATACCATCTGACAAAGATCAGTTTTTGGTGCAGCTGCTGCACTGGGCCGGGCCACAAGCTCCCTGCTCTGCATATGTCCTGGAAAACAATAACCTTTTTTTTTCTAAAAACAGCAAAAGCAAAATTAAAAAGACCGCTGGGAACACTTTAAAAATGGATCAAATCTTTCAAGTGAAAATCTTACTTCTAATGGTACAATTAGCAGCTGTGGTGTGAAGCAAAACAAAACCATCATATTAAAGTGATTTGACTACACTACCCAGAATGCCTAGAGGGGCCAAAGAGCAGCAGCTGATTGGTCAGAGGGGTTAATGGGAGGTTTTTCTACTGAACCGTGTTCCTTTATCTGCATTAACCCTATTACAGTAGAAATGTGATGCATTAAGACGCTTTTCTCTGCTTCACAATCCACTGGAATTACGTTAATTGCGTAAATGGCTTAAGAGTTACGGTGGTCAAAGAACGTAAACACTGGAGATGAAGCTCTGATGGTTTGCAGACAGAGAAAATCTAACTTTAAATCCCAACAGTTTTCAGTTGCAACACTTCAAAACACAAAACAATAACAATTTTTCACTTCATCATGTTGCAGCACAGTGTGTAAAATAACACTAGGCTCCTAACTACAGTACCCATAATGCCCCAGCTGTTTATGAAGCAGTGAAGCTTCATAGTTTTCCAAAGTCATGCTAAAACAATAAAGATGGGAAGAGGCTAGAATTTGACCCCAAAGACCACACTTTCATCCAAAGTAACATTTAACCGCAGGGTTTGGTGTTTTTGCCCAAAAGCAAACTGACTGGGGTTGGAACCCCTAATCAAAGCTTGAACCCACAGACAGCTGACGAGCTTCCAGAGGATTCTGAATGAAGCCTAAAGATGGACAGCCATATTAACTGACCCAACTCCTCCCACCTCAATCAAACCAAAAGTGGGTTCTTGAGCAGAACAAAGTAAATATGTTGTAGGCACCACCCACCTGCCAATCAAAGAAACAAACTCAAAATGTGTGCAAAAATTCACCCTAATAGTCTGAGTCTCGTGGTTCAAATCCCAGGTTTAGCCTCATTAAAACCTCAAGTTTACACATTTAATGTGATTCTGACAGATTTCAAGGCTATGCAACACTTTACAGTAAAAAAAACATCAACACAGGAGCAGGCCATTCCGCTGAATGAAGTCAAATGTTGAAAACATTTCCTCAAAGCTCTTCTGCCAAACAGACAGAAAACAATCATTTAAAAACATAAGCATTTAAAAACAACCTTCTCCGCATCACAGCTCCTCCTCCTGCTGGTCCTCCTTCCTGCACAGACATCAGCCTGCAGCTAGTTTCCACATCCACGCTGTCTGCTCTTCCCTTTTCAAGCAGCAGTGATTAGAAGTGAGCGAACCGCAAATAAGAAGTTGGCAGAGATCAAACAGTGCGGGCACAGTGGCGGGGATTATTTCAGGATTACAGCGGTGGGGAAAATGGCACGTCATTGTCAGGCGAGGACAAAAGACTAAGTCCTGGAACCACGACCAGTAAACGATGGGCTCATGTGAAGATGATGATGAAAACATGATCTCTCTCTTTAAGAACAGGATTTTCTGATCTTTTTATCAAATAAAGTCAGAAAGTAAACAGCTGCATGAATGCATCTGTGCTTAAATCTGAGAGGAATTATCGTTCCGCCCAAAAGCTGACTTTTCAAAAGTTTGACGGGAACTTCCTGACAACTTTTTTCCTGACAGGAACAGGTTTCCACGAGGACAGTTCACTTTTGTCAAAGACCTCAGAGTCAGAGTCTGCAGGAAGATGTTGACTTTGAAAGTTTCAGACACTTCTAACCTTCTAACCTTTGTCAGGAGCATTTTCTACAAGAATTCAATGTAAATCTATAAAGCAGTGGTCCCTACCCCCCATGCCATGGACAGGAACCGATCCCCGGGTCACTTATGGGGCCGCAGACAAACAAAAAACTTTGATTATTTCTGTTTAGTTTATTTTCTGATTCTGAAGGAAGTTTTATTTTGGAAAACCCCTGGATTCTGTCAACCACATCCGTCTATGACTCACTCCTGACACAGCTCCAGTCCTAACCCTAACCCCTAACCTTTAACCCTGACCCTAACCCTGAAGCAGCTCCAGTCCTTCTCCTCAGTCACGTGTCTAAAGTACGCTTGCTACGCTCGTAAAGCTACTGCTCCGACTGCCAAATGAAAAGCTCCAAACTACAAACGTTATCAACAAAAACAAATGTCTTTGGAAAGTTTCACTGCAGACAAAAGAGCCTTTGAGGAAGAGGAGGAAAAGTCTTCAACTTCAAAGCAAAATACATCTGTTACATACTGACAAAACCAGGAGTTTTCCTCAAATCATGGATTTAATGAGACATTTATTCCCACATCCTGGATGTGAGGGGCTGTAAGCTATCAGGATGGAGTGTAGACAGATGGATGACGGGAAGTGAGGAAAGGCTTACTCTGCTTAGGCTTACAACAGTCCACAAACAATTCAAAGGTAAAATTCTAATGAACTCCTGCTGCTCTGCAGGAAATATGTCCTAAAAATGACAAGATTTGGGATTTTGGCTAAAAAAAGGCATAAAGATAATGAAAGACCTCTGGGAACAGTTTGGAAATGGATCAAAAGATGATCAAAGTGGGATTTTATACTAAATGATGTAGCATTTCAACTTGAAGCTTAAAAGAATGAATCCCCAACTTTGGCCGTGTTTGGACCATTCAGAGAAAATATTGTCTGAAATTAAACCGCCTGATTGGACTGAAACAGAGCAGAGAGCACTGCATTAAAGGATAAAAACATTTCGGATTCTTTCACAAAATTCCTGTGAAATTCCAAGTTTCAGTTCCCGACGACGACTGAAGCTGGAATTTGATTTAAAAAAAATCATTACCACCTTAAAACTAAAAAAAAAATGTAAAAACTGGAAAGTTAAGAGGCAGAAAATCAATGAAAGTCTGAAGGTATGGAACGAATCAAAAAAACAGAGAACACAAATCAAACTAGATCTTAGATTAGAAGTTTACACTTTTTTAATGACAGCAATGACTAAAACAAAACTAAAGAATGAATTCATGTCACTGAATGCAAAAGAAAGGCTCATCCATTTGATCAGAAGTTTAAAAAGCATGAAAACACAATAGATAATCTGTTGGGGACTTGATCCCGAATCAGAAACTTCTGCAGGGAGGTTTGAAGAACCTGAAGTTTTCAAAGAATCTGAAGCATTTGAAGTTTGTTTTACATGGAAATCAAACCTTTTATTTAAAAACACAGACGACTCGATGACGGTCTGACGAGTGACAGATCCACCAAAGACGGAATGAAAAATGTGTTGGATTATCCCAGATTATGTTCAGATGGATTTTATGCCCAGGATGATCCGCAGAAGTTTGTAAAGTTCCTGCCGTCAGAGCACATTTTCCTGATTAAGAACATGACCACAGCACCAACATGCAGGAGGAGGAGGAGACTGGAGTGGCTCTGGCCAGCTGATGGACGCAGCGTGACGCCCAGCTTTGGGTTTCCTCTGCAGAGCCTTTGATATTGTGTGTCAGTGAATTGATTTCCACTGTGATGACAGCCCCAGTCAGGCTGGCACCGAACCCCCCCCCCCGTGATGTCTCCATCCTCAGCTCGCAGAATGTTCCTGCAGTCGCTTGCATGGATCGTTTTTCTGGTAAAAGCTTTATTTTTAGATAAATGTGGTGGATGTTTTTCCCTCCTGCTGCCTCTCAGGATCCACCGTGCTCCATGAATACTCGTTATGCTCCAAGCAAACAAACGTTCTCGCCTTTTGGAAGGTTCCCTCCTGCGGGACGTTTCATGCATCAGAACGTTCCACGCCCATGTGACGCTTGAGTTTGGTGTGACTGTGGACATCTTACCAAAAACCAAACCAACACTCAGAGGTCGCCGACGGTACAAATAACGAGCAAAAAACTACAGTTTAAAAAAAAAAAAATCCGATTTGATTCGGTTTTTGGACCCAGGTCACATGACCCACTTCAAAGAGCATCTCTGTGTTAGCGTTTAAAGAAGCCCTGGCCGCTCATTTCAACTATATAAAACCACTAAAGTCATTCTTCATCATCCACGTCTTTGGGTGATCTTGTTAGGCCGCTCTTCCTATTTAATTTTAGTTTTAAACTTTTTTTAACTCTAGAATTTTGGGGCCTTTTTTCAACAAACCCCTCAATTTCAGTTTTAGAAAAAAAGTCAAATGAACTTCAGAAAAATCCCATCAATAAAAAACTGCTGTGTCACATGACAGAGGGACATTACAACACACCTTCTTATTCAGTCGTTCTTTATCTATAGTAACATTAACGTGTTGGGGTCAGCTTTGATCAAAATAGATTAGCTTCATGGAAAAGATGTTTTTTTTTCCTTTTGGGTTAAAAAACTTGAATAGAAATAGAAATAAAGAGCGGAAATAGGCAGAACATAAACTGTTTCAAGTAAACAAATGTATCTTTTGGTTCTTAGATGCCTTTAAAGCTAAAAATGGGTCGGTCCTGACCCGAGCACAAAAAGAAACCTTAAAATGAGTTTGAAAGGATAAGCTAGATTTCATTTTAGTTTTGATGTTTTGTTTTATCTTCAAACTTGATTAAAAATGTTTGTTAAACCATTTTGTGATTTTCCCAGTAAAGATTCCAACCTAAAAAGAACAGTCTAGAAGCAAATCTACTACCTCATTATCACGAGAAAAATACAATAACAAGACAGTCAATGTCATTATTAAAAGAAGAGTCAAGGCAGGTGAGGCTGTCCTAAATAACCGTGATACCAAACAAGGAAAAAAATGTAAAGATAAACGTCGGCTAAGATTCAGCTTTGTCTTTAACCAATGAAACTTTCTTTTTTTAAAAACCCACTTTGTCATTTTCTTTGAACATTTGGACTTCTTCAAATGCAATGTTTTTACATAAATCTCAAATTAAATGTTTCAAATAAAAAGAAATGATCATTTTTAGTAACAAATCATTTTTTAAAGTCTCTGTCATGCACTTTTTTCTGCAACAAAGAAATCAATCACAAAACGTGTAATCCTTCACTTCTTACTGCTTGGAAAAAGCTTTTGAAAACGCCTGTTTTTGGACATGAAGGAATTCCATTTTATGTGCTGTACACCCTTTTGCCAATAGGGGGTGCTGTAGAGCTCCAAACTTCTCCTTTTGTGGACTAAATTCTGTTTGCGGCTCAGTTTCTGTCCTTATTTCTGTTTTTTAACTTTAATCTATGAAAGTGTGTTGTTTTAAAACACAAAAACACAATCTGCCTCATTCTCTGAAAACAGAAATCCTCAAATTTGAACTCTTTTGATTGTTTTAAAGGAGGGCATTTGAATGCAGCATGTGCCCCCTCCCTCGGCTACACCCTGATTGAAGATGGTTTGGAAGATGTCTTCAGAACTTCACTTTACTACAAACTGACAAACTGGGGGGTCATGATAAACAAATGAAGTGGGGGGGTCAGACAGTTGAGTGTTCTCCCTTTCATCGGATTTGCTTGAAATCATTCTGTGGTTTGAGGTTTTAAAGGAGGCTCTTGTGCAAAGGATACAAACACGTGTGGGGTGGTGGGGAGGGGGGGGGGGTGTTACAGTGTTTGCCTCTGAGCCAGACAAAAGGGATGGCTGCAAGTTTGGGGGCTTTGGATGTTCCAGTTGTCTGAATGTGCAGATAAGCTGCTGCACGGATCCTTTTCTTCACGTGCGCTTTAATTTCACACTCTCTGACGCCACGCTAAGAGCCGCAGGATCTCATCGCATTTCACAGCCAGAGCGGGGAGTCCACCCGCTTAGTTACCGCGCCCTCTTTGGAATAAACAGCTGGGATTGATCCTCTTTAGGTCAACGGCAAAGACGGTGCAGCTTCAGGACACTGACCACAACAGAGACGCACGGCAGACTCACTTTGTTATGGATTAAGGATGAAGAGACGAGCTCTTGTGGTTTCTGAATCCGAATTTCTTTAGGCCACAAACAGCACCGCCTCCAGCCAAACCAAAGTTTTCCATCTGACCAGATCACCACAGGTCACCACCACAGGTCACCACCAGCCTAAAACAAGAGCAACACCAGGAGAACAGAAAACTCGGCATCAGAGAAGCCATGACCATGTTCCAAGCATCCAGATGAAGGCTGTAACCATTCATTTTAACAGCAGTTTGATTTGCTCTGAAATTATTCATAGTCAATGTTGGTTCATTTTGACTCAGACATAAATTCCGGCTACTGAACAGTGCAGATGAAGTTTTCCAGATTCCTTTTATTTCTTCAAGATAATTAAGTAAATTAAATATGTGTCCAAACAAACAAGTAAACAAGAATGAAGGTCAAATCCATTCACTTTATAGTGTGATAAAGTTCAGCCATCGTTTAATGGAACAGGTCGATTGGATCTGGATCGATCTATTAGAAATTGCTTCTTTGTTACACCCCCAGTTCAAACCAAACGTCTCACGAGGACTTTCTCCAGAAACCAGAGGACGTCTCCAATTTCCTGATCTTCAATGGACATGATCGCTTTCAAATTTGGAAGAAAAAATCTCAGAAAGTATAAGATAACATACTCAAGATTTGTTTTAGGACAAAAACATTTTCCCAGTTTAATTAAAGTTTTCTTAAAGAAACTTTCTGATCAGATAAACTCAGAAGAACAAAATAATGAAGATAAAAACAGGAGTAGATGTTCTGCTTCATGTGACTCTATGTTCCATCTTTAAAGATTAAACAAGAAACACGAAACAAATGTTCATCACAGTCAGAAAAATCAGAATCTTTTCTTCATGTTTTCAGATCTCCACTCACTTTTAGAAATGAGATCTTCTGGTTTGCAGCCGTCTCTTCAGTCAGTTCGGTTTGGAGTCAGCTCTGAGGACACGAGAAAAAAACTCAAACTAACATCAGGAGAGACAGGAAGAACTAAAGGACGGCACATGGAGATCTTCTGGGTTTCCTTTGGTGATTCATAAACAGCTGAATGTCTCATTACTGCCTCCTGCTGGTCTGGAGTGTAGATCAGGAAACCAAAGCAAACCCAACATTCTAGTTTCTGAGAAATACATCAAATCAGAAGCACAGTTCTGGAGTCCTCAGAGGTCCTAGAGGAACAAAAAAGGTTATTTCAGATGAAGCCACATCCACCACCTCCATGAGGTCGGTGCTCCTGCGGTCAGACACCGCCCAGCCATCCAGGGATGGGGAGGAGGCCTTACATTCACCTCTCTCTGGGTCTCTGCTTTCTTTCCCTTAATGACATCATTCATTTGAAGGAGGACACATTCAGGGACTGAACCCTGCACCACTTAGACTGATGGAGACACTTGGATGAGGGGAGAACCATTTCAGAAAGCAGACTTTAAGTCCAGACGCCATGACTCAACTTCAAGAAATGAAATGAGAACCTCCTTCAACATTTTCTATGTAGCTTCAGCCGTTTTCCCATAAATAGTCTATAGAAGTCTATGGGATTTGGACTTGTTGGAGCCAGCAGGTCCTTCCTGTTTGAACACCAGGGGGGAGGGGTCACTCTGTCCAGTTCTCATTTACAGTCATTGGTTGCGTCACAACAAACGGTGAAGCTTAGCTCCTGCAGATCAGTTTGGTTTCTTTGTCAGCAGCTGAGCGAGCAGAAATGGACAAAAACATTCAAGACTGTTTGTATTTACCGCTTTTTTTAAGTCGCATCTTTCCTTTAATTACATTGTCATTTCTGTCTGTCTTCATGCTTGTAATGCCAAACGGCGCCAAAGGATGTCAGATTTTGAGGGGGTACTGAAGGGGAGGAGGAGCAGAGACCGTGGTCTTGCCTTCATTAGCGTGGCATTATCTGCATCCTGTTAATGAACCCCCCAAGGCCCTCTGCATGGAGATCAGAGGAAACAAGGAGGGCAGCGAGAGACTTCTCTAACAATGATGCCCATGTGTCACGCACACACATGCACTCACCCCCACCACCACTGCAGACAAACACACAGCTCCTCCCAGCGGAGGAGGACAAATGCTCAGGTGAGGAGCACCACCAACCCACTGGTTACATAATGTGATCGTGCACTCACGCTGATCTGCGTCCATATGTGAAGTGGGAGGAGCTATCTTCAGCCTGCAGCAGATGGCAGCGCAGGCATCCAACTGCATCTAGGGATGGCTGCTTCTGCTTGGATGATGGCCCATGGTCCTCGGCGCTCGTGCGCTCCCGTGCGTGATGGTGCGGGGCGTGTTTCATTCAGGCTGGCAGGTGTGACATCTGAGAGAAACCAGGAGCAGAGACACAAATGTGTTGATGCTAAAGCTCTGTACAGAACGGTTCTCATGGAGAACAAAGGATTCCTCCAGAAGAACAATATTCCACTCAGTTCAAGCATTTACTGGATCACCAGGTTTCCATAGAAACAGAATCAGTCCCGTGGACACCATCAGTCTCCGACGGAGTCGGTCTACAATCCTGAATCCAGTTCTTTGCTGGACTTTGCTCTGAAACAGGGTTTTGATGAGAAAGTCATGCAGTTAAAACAAGTAGAATTCACAAAGAAAAGTCCCATCATTCATATTAAAATAAAGTATTTGTCCAAAATGTTCAGGATGTTACTGTAAAGCATTTGGGGGGTGAAAAACATGTTTGCTTGACTGGAAAAGTATCAGAACATCATTGAAACTTTGGAACAGTGAAGTCCTGCTGCAGGTCTCCAAACTCTGGTCCTCAGGACTCAACCTTCTGCATGTTTCTGTGCATCCCAGCCTGTTTCCTGTTCATCACCGAGCTCTGCAGAAACCCAGAACATCAGTAACTTTACTGCAGGCGAGTCCAAGAAATTGATGATTTCTGAAAACTGCCGTTAAGAAATCCTGAATTCCCTGTTGTAAGAATTGCAGTGGGTTCCCTCTGGCTTGTCTGATCCTGGTCTGATCCTGGTCTGATCCAGAGCTGGTTTCCTATGATGCTCCTCTAATGTGAAAGTCCACCTTAACTCTGGTCTGACTTATGGATTTTACGTTTAGGTATCGATAAAGTTTAACTGACCTGAAGCAACATCTTGCATGCAGCTTAATGCATCAAAACTGCAGGAATCCACTGTAGTGCAGCACATTCTCCAGCAGTGTTTTCACAGCTGCGGTTTGTGGAGGTGAGGTTTCAAATCTTTAACATTTCTTCTTGCTTAATTTTCAAAAGACATTACCTATCAAAATAAAAGAATGTCTGGATTATTTTTAAAGCAATAGTGAATCAGAACAGATGTTTTTCACTGAAAAAAACATGAAATTATGCAGACTTTTAACAGAAATAAACTGAAAGACGCACACAAAACACAGGTTTGCAGCAGAGACAGAGCTACCCAGAAGGTGTGAGCAATTAAACGTACCAAACCATCTGTGCAGTTACCTTCATGCACACTGCAGCAGACGCATTACTCAGCAAGTTCAGACACAAAGATGCAGTGATACAGCATCAAGAAACAAACCAAGGAAATCTCTGGATCCTTTTATCAATAACTTTTGAAATTGTTTCAAAATAAAGCATCTAATCAGAGGATTCAAATAAAGCAGTAAGATCAGGTTTCCACGGTGACGCCAGCCTAAATCAGACCCTAAATGAAAAAAAAAATCCACTTTGGTTGGAATCGAGCTTGAAGACCAGGAAGTGATCACACACTAAAACATTTGAGTCCAGCATTTTATCCTAAAATAAATATGTTTATATTATTTCTAACTCCCTAATTCCAGAGGGTGTTCATCTTTCTCCAGGTTTCCTCTAATGAATTGAAAGCATTTCCCTCAGCAAGCCGGGTTGTTGATGGAAAATTGGCCTGAAATTTGGGGAATAACAATTTGCTCTGTTTCCTCACTTAACTAGAGAAAAGCAACTCGCAAATAACACCAAGGGAGGCACTTAAGGAGGAGAGAGGAGCTTTGAAGGGGGGGGTGGTGAAGGAGCTCTTTCAGCATCAAAGCCAGCTAAATCGTCTCCACCAGGGACCCGGTCCCATGTTAAATACACAAGTAGATTATTAATTGCTGCACCAGCAGGACCTGTTAATAAGAACCAAAATAGCAGTTCCTTCTTTTCTGTTTTCCAGAATGGTCTGCTGTTTGATTCCATTTTTTCATCATTTTGTCGCTCAGGTTGTTGTTTTTATCAATAGCACCTTTAAAAAACATCTTAATAAATGTATTTGAAGTCACACAAAGAAAAAAGTCTTGTCAGAACAGGACTTTCCCAACACTGTGGCGCTCCTTCTGCTGTTGTAACCTCTTTGGGAGGATTCCTGCTTTACGCAGATGATACTCTGTTATACTTTCTGCTCCTACGTCTGGATCTTCTTCTGGTGGATTTTCTCCTTTGAGAAACAAATCAAATGGACTTCCTTCTTACCCTTCCAGATGACTACAAACCCTTCCTGTCTGGATCTTTCTCTTTCTATCGCCACCATCTGGAGGAACAGGAAGTTAACCTTTTATCACCGCAGCTTTAGCTGCCCATAGACATTTATAGTTAGACGCCTCATGGACTGTAGCCGCCATCTTGAAGAGGTCTAAGCGCGCCGCCAGTGCTATTATTTCTAATGAGGAAGGTGTATTTATAACAATAAAAAAAAAAACAACTTTTCATTATGTTTCTTTGACATATGTATGGGCATGTTAATAAAATAAAAAATAATTTAATAAGCAAAACAAGTTTGACAGTTCAGTTTCATTATTACTATTTGTTATTTTCTCTCTTTTTCTGGGGAGCCAAAAACCATTAAAAAGAAAAACTTCCAACAAAATTAGATGTGTGTTCTGTCATCTTAATGAAATGAATGATTACATTCTCAATTAAAAAAATATTTTTTCAAAACATTAATAACTAAAATACATTGATAGGATTCACAGATCTAATCAGACATAACTGTGAGAAAAAATATTAATGAAGAACTTGTTACAAAAACAGACATTTGGTAAGCAATCTATTAAAATAATTGTGTTTTTTTTTTTTAGTTTAATAAACAAAAATAATGTATCTTATCCTAATGTATTTTAAACCATGACCTAATAATAACTGAAACAAGGCTGACATCTACAGATCTAACTAAGCTGAAATATTTAGATGAGAACAAAATATCAAAACTAAAACCCTAAAAACCAACCAACCAACATATGATGGCACTCTGCACCACATGGTCACATGGACTACCCTGGAGATTCAGCCTTTTTCCTGGAACACAGAAACAATAAGACATAAACATTCTGGTTGTTCATCCTGAACTGTACGATCTGCTTCCTGAGTAAAAACACCTTCTGAACCAATTTCAGCTCAAACAAAACGATGGACACACTGACACCTTTCTCTGTCGAGTTTTGATGCGTCTCACATTCCGCTGTCCTCTTCCATTTTAACCATCTTTTGACCATCTGTCCCCTATCCCACCTACACCCATGGCGGAGGGAACAAGGCCCTCAGCAACGGCGGCCTTGTCTCTTGGGTGCGGGCCTCCTGAGCTCCTCCAGAGGAGGAGCCACTTAATCTGCCGAGACAGAGGAAACTGAATACCTAAAATCAGCGAGAACAGACATGGAGCTTCTTAGAGAATTCCCCAGAATCAAGAACATCTCTCGGCAGTTCAGCCCTCCAACACCATCAAGCGCTCCAATTGAAAGGCTCTTCAGTTTGGGTGGGCTTGTTCTGATGCCAAGGAGAAACCCACTCCCCACTCATTCCCTGATGAGCTACAACCACTGTTTGACTAAAGAAAATTAAAACACGATACTCTTTGGCAAATGCATGGTTTCCAAGTACAATGTACATTTATATGTATGTATATGGACATGTTCATTTGTTCAAGTTCATGAGTTGGTGCAAAAAAAATGAGTTTGCACAAGGTCATAGAAATAAAGGTGAAATAAAGATAAACATACCTTGGTTGTGCTAGCTTTTTCTCCTTGAGAATTTGTGTGACTGGAAAAAAGTAAAGTAATGAGTAGTGAGTTACTTTTTCAAATAGGTAATGATTAAAGTAATTTAATTACAATTTTGACCCAGTAACTAAGTAAAGTAATCAATGACTTTTTAGAAGTAACTTTGGTTCACCAATCTAGTGACCATTGATGGACACTAGCTTTATGCAGAGACTTCTGGGAAAATTCTAGGGGGCTGGATTTCGATGTTGTAGATTCCAACACCCCGACAGAACGGCCTTCACAATAAGAGCAGCAGTGTTTCTACAGCATGAAGCACCATGAAGTCCTTCGCCTCTGAGAGTGGAGACAACAGATCAGTCAGACTGTCAAACAGACAACAAGCTCAGCAAAACTCTGGGAAACAGGAGGTAAAATCACATTAGTGTTTTTACTAAGATGAGGAGACACCGCTCAGAAGCGGAGCGCTTCAGCGCCGCAGATGTTTAACTTTAAGACCAGACTGTGATTCATGATCACTGTAACCGATCCTCCATAAAACACAGCAGAACAGAAATCCTTCTTCTGTATTTCCACTGAACGTGGAAGCAAACCTTCCTGGCTGAAAACACCAGTCCTGACAGGTTTGTGTGTTTCATTTCATATTTCTTTATGGGGGGGGGGCGTTAAACAAAAAAATGTATTTCATTGTATTTATTTATTTTGAAATTCTTTGTTTTATTTTGGATTCTTAAAATGAAGTGTGTGTGAAAAGCGCTCTTTAAATAAAGTTTGACTTGATTTGAATTGAAAAGGTAATCCATTAAAAACTGAATTCTACCTTTGGTGGTTTTTGTTTCTATTTTGTATTAAAGCCTTTAATGAGACGTATCTTTAAAGCTTAAATAAGACAGAAACTCAGACTTGTATTTTTTAGATTCTGTTGACAGTTTTTGACTGTTTTTAAGGAAAACAAAAAAGAAAATTCAAAATGAACTTAAACGCTGTCATTTAACACACACACACACACACACACACACCCCAATAAAGAATGATATGGAATATTTTTGGGGTTTTCTTGCAAAAACACACAGATGAAGTCTAAAAACAACTTTTCTTGTGATTGTGCACATGGTGCATGTAAATGTAAAAATCCTTCACAGACACTCATAAACAAACAAACAAATAAACATACAAAATGAAAATCACCGTAAAAACCGGAGGAAGTGGGTTGTTTTTGTGATTCTGTAGAAGTCCTGTGAAGCTTGCTGAAAGCCCATTCACTCCTCCTCACAGCCCTCCTCTTCCTCCTCTCTTCCTGCAGAGGAAAGCCTGTTTGACCACCTCCAGTGAAATCGCTCAATTCCTTCAGGAAAAGACTCTGCAAACTGAGAGAGAAAGAGTCCACCTTCAAATAAGTTCCATTAATCACAGGCCGGAGTCTAATGTAACTAATATTTTACAATTAGAGGAGACAAGATGAAGCTGGAGGCCATCCATCTCCCTTACACCACATGATCATCCATTCATAAGGGGGACACACACACACACACACAGACAAACACACATGATCAAACAATGACATAAACACTCACAAACGTGTGTACATGCACAGACACAGAACCAAACAAAAACACACACGTGCACAATCAGACAACTGCATGCAAAACTACTCATGCACAGACAAAAACACAAAAAATATGCACAAACACACACACATATGGTCGCATACATGCACAAATACATGAACGAACAAACATTACCAGACATGCACACTCACACAAACACAGATGTGCACGCGCATACATTCACAAACACACTCATGTGGTTTACACGCCTAAATGAAAATACACACACACTTGCACAACAAGCAAAACTACACATGCACAAACAAAAATATACACATCAATATACATGCACAAACATACACACTAACACACACACATTTATGCACAAACACATGCACAAATTCACACACAAATACATACACATATATGCACAAACATATACTTATGAACACACATGCACAGAAACACACACTATACTCACACAAACATGCATATTCACACAATTGTTTCCTTTTTTTTTTCATTTCAAGAATTTTATAAAAGTGAGCTTAATGCATAGAGAGTGAAAAAACAAGACGATATAACAAAAAAATCTATTTACATTATAAAAACTTTTTTTACATCAATATGTTTGAAAAGGAGTGGGAAGAAGTAAACACATAAACACAAATTCACATACAAAGACAGTTCAGAAACACAAACATAGAAAAAGACATGCAAACAAACATAAATAACATACAACTCTGCATGTTCTGTTTATAATAATGGTTTGCTTTTATTTAATCATTGCAGCTAAAAAACAAATTTAAATCACTTTTTATAAAAGAAAAAAGTTCATATCTGTTAAAATCAGTTAAAAAATACTAAAAAGGAACTTACCTTGTGGAGACTGTTCTATTCTGAACTATAAATGAAAAGTGAAATAACCACATATTCAAATTGAGCAGAAAAATAATGGCATTTGTTTAGATGGTTGAATGGGTCAATCATGGAAAAAAGCTTGGTCAGCTTTTTATAAAATGTTTCAGTGGTTTTGAAACAGATGTTTTTAAAATGTTTTTATAACCCGGTTTTTCAAAGCTCTTCGCTGATATGTTGGTAAAATACAAAAATCAAATACTTGTTTTCCATAAAATAAAACAATTCAGTCTGAGCAGGTTTGTAGCAAAGCTTGGTATCTTCCGCCCTCTAGTGGTCAAACTGCAGCTGTGCATGGACTCCACCGATGAAGTTTGAGAAACGGGGGGGTCATCTGCAGGTCACTATCTGCCCCAAAGAGAAACAACTGGGAGCATCGTTTTCATGCAATATGCACGTACGCGCACGGAGGACAAGGCAAAATGAGATGGAAGAAGAGAAATGTGTGTGTGAGAGAGAGAGAGAGAGAGAGAGAGTCAAAAACTCTGCAAACTGCACAGACGGGAGTTGAGAGGCGGTCAAATTCAGCAGATCTTTGTAAAAACGAGTCAGGCAGTGACTTGGACAGCCTCACAGGGTCTTCTAGGCTTTGAATGACCTCACACACCCGCCTGAACACTGCAGATCTCACACATCTTTGTCAAATGATCTGAATGGTTTGTGGTCTGCTGGTTCTTTCTCTCAAAGGTGTGAAATAGTGACCCCCAGAGGACACCCGCGGAACGACACCCGGGGTTTAAAATCATTGCTGATTTATTATGACGTCAATGAAAATACTTTTTTTTTGTTTTGCTTTTTATATTTAGAATTAGTGAAATGAAGTCTCATTCATGACTCAGTTACAATAAAAACTACAAGAATAGGTTTTACTGTCGAGTTTTTGCTACTTTAAACTCTAAAGGTTAAAAACTGTTTTTGTCAGTTTTTAACATCCTCAAAAATATTCATATTCCAAAAGCGAACCAAACGCTTGAACTGTTTGCTTCCCTTTGATGAATATTTTTTTGTCTAGTTTAATGTTCCTTATTGTTTACCATTTGTTACCATTTCTTCATTTCGTGTCACTCCTGCTGTAAGTATTTTGTGTTTAAATTTTAAGGTCATTGCTGTGATCTGGATGCACTTGACTAAATGTTTTAACATATTCAATCAAGTTTTTAAAAAAATTTGAAGGCTTAACATTTCAGAGGTTTTTACTGTTCTAATATTTTTTGAGCTGCGAATGTGAAGTTTACGTTTGAGTTTTTTCATGAGAACTTTCTTCCCTCTCTTCTATTATTAACCTAAAGCATTCCGATGATGGTAAATGGCGTTTACTTATACAGCGATTTTCTACCTTCATTGAAGGCCCAAAGTGTTTTACAGTCACAGTCACCCATTCACACACTGATGGTGGCGCCGCTGCCGAACACTGGCGCCAACCTCTCATCAGAGGCAATGTGGGATTCAGTGTCAAGGGCCGACTGCCCTTTCCACTGCACCACAGCCGCCCCAAACATTATCATGTAGATTTTTAGTGTAGCTTCAGTTTATTTTTAATTTTAAGACCTAACATCCAAAACTATGTTTATAAATGAGGAATTTGTCTGTGTGAAGCTGATTCTGGTTCTGTTGGGCTCGGGTCAGGGATGACTGTCACGATGAATTGTTGTTGGAACCGTTGTGATGGTTGGGTTGGAGATTGCTTTTCTTGTTTTAGAGTGGTCAGAGAAGAAGATCAGAGGATTTGAGGGAACCTGGGAGTGGACCTGCTGTTCTGCAGAGGTCCACATCTTCATGGCGAATCACACAGAGTTCCTCTGGCCTTCTGCTGCAGGAACCACCAGCCTGGTTTGGAGAACAGGTGGAGGAAGTTCAGGTAGAAGAGGGGAAACCCAGTGCAGACATATGAGCTGTGATGAGACCAAAAGTGAGACGTCCATCTGAGATAGGCTCCAGCATCCCTTGTGAAAGGACAGAGTGGAAACAGACGATGGGTGACAACAGACAGATTGGGTCAGAGTTTCTCTAGAGCAGGGGTGACCAAATCCGGGTTTTGAGGGCTGGCGTCCAACATGCTTTTCAACCAACCTGCCATTTAAGCTCCTTCTTGGCTAAACACACCTGATCCAGGTAATCAAGAGCAGATCAGGCAGGAAAGGCCAGCAGGAAGCCGGCCCTTGAGGCCTGGATTTGGGCATCCTGCTTTAGAATGAAGCTGGTTCTCATGTTGGACGACAGCAAAGATCAGGACTTCTGTCTTTGACGTCCTGAAGAAGAGATGATGAGAACTGTTACGGTGGAAAGGACAGGAAAGAGCAATGCATCATCAGCGTAGAAGACAATGATGAATCAGAAATGTGCTGCAGACCGAGAACAGAAGGTTGCTGACGACATAACCCTGTGGAACACCACAAGTGAGAAGGTCAGAGCAAGTTTCTCCCAGATTGTCAGGACTTTAAAGAACTGTACATGAAGAGGAGGCACGGCGCAGGAAGATGGAGAGGGATGTAAACAGATGTAAACAGAAAGAGTTTGTCCAGAGAAAAACAGCAGAACACCTGAGAGTTGTTAGTTTGAATACATTTTATTTTTATTATAAGTACAGTTCAGTAGTTACAAAACGAAGCATCTGCCATGAGGATACAGCAAAACATAGAGTGTTCAGCTCACAAGACAGGATTTTTTTTTACATCATACGTGAAGTGGAATGATCGGTTTAGCTGGTTCAGAGAAGGAGAGCGCCCTTGAGACTCCCCCACGCCAACCTTCACACCCCCGGGGAGCCGAGGTCAGAAGTCCTTCAGCAGAAAAACATCCACCTGCTCTGAGAAGATTCCTTCACTCCGATGCTTTAGTCGCTTCGATGCAATCACGAGTTAAAATCAAAGAAGTTGCAGCAAACTGCAGGCCTACGCTGCGACCGTGGGAGGGGTTAGCATACAAAAAGACATCTGAGGGGGAGGAGTCGTCCAAGCCACAGACAGTATAGAGGCTGACCAAACTAATAAAAACAGAAGGAGGATTATACTGGGACTGTACACGCCGCTTTAGACGCTTTGCTTTTTTTTCCTCTGGGTTCACGAGAAATGAAGGTTTCACAAAGGGACACACAGACACACGCCTTCGCTTTAGTTAGTTAGCTAGTTTGTTCTGAATAGTTGGATTTATAATACTATCACAGTGCAAAATACTGGTGAGAACCGAAACAAACGAAACAAAGTCCCTCCATGGATTCTGGAAATGCCAACGATTGTCATCTTTTTTTCCATCTTTTCTTTTTTTTTTTTTTTCTTTTTTGGGTTTGGGGGCAGGGTCTAGAAATGAACAAGGCAATAATGTACAATACATTAAAGAAAAAAAATGAAAAAATAAAGGTCTACACCCTACGCTCTAGCACAGATACATAGATTTGTAGAAGCAAGAACAGATGTGTCTAAGGCTATACACAATATGTCTTTTTTCCAGTTTTCTGCTGCTTTTTTAATCTCTTCTTAAAGTAAATACATCAAACCGTTTCAGTAGTCAGGAACACTGTGCAACAAAGATGGTGGCAGTATTTGTACAAACGCTGGAGTCCGGGGTGGGGAGGTCCGACTTTCAGACTGGAGGAGATTTAGAGATGCAGACGGCGGTGGGCTGCTCTCCTCGCCGCCACCCCCCTGCGGGGTTTCTCAGACAGGAATGTGCTTGGACAGTCTCAGCAGAATACATTCTAGCAGGAAGGATGCGAGGACACGGAAGTGCTGGGACGAGAATCCTCTTCATTCGAAGGGGGGCAGAGAAACAGGAATGTGAGGAGCTCCTTCGTCAGAAGGCAGGAAAAAAAATGCGTCCGAGACCCCCCCTTCCCCTTGGGAGACACAAGGAGGGGCGCCGGCACTCCCAGTCCCAGGATGCTTCAAAAGTTAGGTCCATCAACCCTCAGCATGCCGCCCTTTGTCTTAAATAAAAATCTTCTCTTATAGTGTTTCCTTCGTTTAAACTCCATCCTCCTCTTCCTCACCGCCTCTTCCATCACCGGCCTCCTCACTCCGCCCCGTCCAGCCCCTGGGGGTCGCCCAGGCTTTGGTTGTGAAGGTGGTTGGACTCCAGGCTCAGAGTGGGCTCACGGGTCGGAGGCTGGTCCTCCTCTCCCCCCCATAGATGAGCTGCAGATAACAAGAGAGAAAGAAGCAGGTTAGCTCCAAGACGACACCTCTGAGGAAACAGCTCTGAAGCTTTGAAGCTACGCACGTTGAAATGTGGAAGCTCTAACTTTGAAGCTTTGAAGCTCCAGTTCTGATCTGCTGGTCAAACCTCTCAGATTATTCATAAACATGAAGAATTTCAACTTTCTCAACTTCTCATAATTTTGCGCAGATTCTCAGACAAAGTGAAAACAGTTGAGTCTGGGTTTTTTTTTTTTTTGGGGGGGGGGGGGGGGCTTTTGTTGGAAACTTCCTTTGGTATGGAACAGCTGACTCAGTTAAAAATGTGTCTTCCTAAACGCTAAAGTTCAGGTTTTCTTCTGAAATCTGCTGCTCATGTCTTTTAGGCTTCGCTAAGCTCCTCCTCCTTCCTGCTGCTGCAGTTTAACCATGGGATGGGGGGGTTTGAAATGAAAAAGTAAAGTCTCAGAGACAGTAAAAGATGCACAAGTGTAATTAGGTCCCACAGCAGCGGACACTACATAATAACACCCCCCTTCTTTCATTCCCTCAGAACTTGGATGAAAATGATTCTGCAGTAAAATCCCAGCAGAACATTTGCATGTCATGTTCTGCTGAAGTGGCTTCATGAATCTGACAAAACCAAATTAAAACACGCCTTTATTCCAGACGCGCTTTCTCCAGGGTGGGGGCTTCACACCGACGGGGGAAGCATAAAGAGTGAATAACCTGATCAGACGTGAACAGAACCCCCCCAACTCGTGCAGCGCCGCCTCTGATCACAAGAGGGCAGCCCGAGCCAACAAATGAGCAGCTCCCATTCAGACATTTAACGTCGCTGTGAAATCTTCTCCAACAATGTGAAGTTCACCTGCTCGGCTGTAAGGTGCCCCCCCGGGGGCCGCTCCTCGCCCATGACTTCCCTGTAAAGAAACTTCCTGTAACGAGCTCCAGATTAAGCCCCATATTTGATTTTCACTCTTCATTAACCGAGCCACCTGGAATCTTATTATTTAAGCATGGTGCTCCTTCTCCCCGAACAACTGCCGCTGGGAAGGGGGGGTCGTCAGGATGGAGGGGGGGTTTCCTGGCCAACTTTGCAGGTTTAGCAGAAGTTCCTTTGCAGTTTTTAATTTCCCATCCGGGCAGACAGCAGATGCCCTCACACTCAGAAAACCTGCCTGCCGTTCATTTATCACATGAATGCAGACCTATCCATGTGAACCCCCCCCTCAAATAGATTTTTATATGGGGGGGGGGGGGGGGTAGATAAGAGGGCAGAAAAACACAGCAATCACATTTTGTTTTCAATCTACATTAATTTCACTGTACATCAGGAGCTGAAGCCTGCCCCCTAGTGGTGGAATGCACACATACAGTGCTTATAGGCAGATGGTGTGCTCAACAGGATGGATGAATGCATACAGCAGACTGAGCATGTGCAGGAGTGACCGCCATCACACTTTAAAGCTGACTTTCAGCTGCTGGATTCACACAGAGACGGACTCAGATGTTTGAGAGGAAACCAGAAGGTTTTCATGGATGCTGCTCCTGCAAGGGGAGGAATCGCCGAAGGTCTTCCAGCTTCACTCAGGTCATGAAAGATTTTGTGACACTTGGGAGGATCAAAACTCAGAAAATATGAAAAAGAAACAACAAAATGTGAAATGTGACGAAGGGAAAATCCTGAACGGAAACAAGGAGAATAATGAACCCAGAAGAAACAGCTGTGCTGATTGAAAACCGAGTCCTGCTGTGATCTCAGCAGGAAAAAGAACAAAAAACAGGAAGTAAAAGCATCGAAAAACGATCAAATGTTCATCTTCCGTGAAGATGATTGTGAAGGTTTGCAGCTGAAGTTCCAACACAAAGAAAATGTTGGAAATGAAAAAAACGAATTCTCAGGTTCACACTAGTGAAGTAAATTAGCTGAAGGAAGTTTAACAATGAGGATGGAAAAAGGGCCCTGCCACAAACCGCCGATCTGTCCACGGTGTACCCCTGCCTTCACCCACGAGCGGCCGGGTTAGGCTCCAGCAGGCTCGTGACCCCGAAAGGGACAAACCGCTTTTTAATAAATGGATGGAAGGGAAAAGGTCGATCAAGCAAAGCGATGAACTGGAACTGTTGATAACAGCAAGAGAAGCGTGAAAAGAAACCAAAATCTGAATGGTGAACAACAATTTCAAAGTTTAGACTTTGACCAGAACCTTCATGTTGACCCCCTCTGAGGTCAAACTCATCGATGGAGACATCTTTCTTCAGGATTTTCACCAATTATCCTAAACCAATCCCACACCATCCCACTGCCACCACCATGCCTGATGACTATAACCCAGATGCTTTTCTTTTTCTGTCTCCTCAGAACATTGGTTTTGTGGATCATCCAGATGTTCCTTCTTCATGATCAGCAGTGTCTTTCTCCGTCACCTCTCCCATGGATCCATGTTTGTCTCTTGGATCATGAACTTTGACCTGAACTGAGTCCAGAGAGGTCTGACCTTTCCATCTTCTCTTGCTTCTTCCAGAACCTCCTGAAGGAGTCTTCCACGGGTTCTCGGACCCAGAGAGGTTCTCCTTTCCTTGCCATGTTCTTCATGTGAGGGGATGGATGTGACTGGGGTTCTCTGGAGAATGACATTTCAGTTTTGAATTTCTCCAGATGAAAAAACTTTCATTGTGGTTTCCCTTCAGTGAAGTTTAGTAGAAAAAACAAAGAATGACTTGATGACCTCAGATGAAATGTATGCGTGGAGGGGTGTTCACATTCTTTTTCAGCACAGTGAGCTGTCTGAGGAGCTGGTGAACCTCTCTGTGGCACTGAGGCTGCCCCCCCCAGGCATCCGGGCCCGGCACAAGCAAAACTGTTGTTCTTGGCGCCGCCTCGCCTCATTGTACGGCCCAGTATTTATAAATATGTAAATAGGAGCAGCAGCAGGCATAACACCAGCTGCATGTGTGCACGAGGCAGACCCCTCCCCATCTATAAATGCATATTTTTAGATGGTTTTAACAAATCCGGGATGTTTCTAGTTACCGGTCTCTGTGATTTGCACAAAAGATGAGAAATACACCCCACCCAACACACACACACACACACACAAAAAGCATCATGGGGTGGGGGCCTTGGATCCTAGTTAGACAAATAAGGGTTTGGTGTTCAGGAGCAAAGATGGAAACTCCAGGGAGGAAGACGGACTTCTGGTGCTGATGGAGGAGAAAGGAGGAGGAGATGAGTGTCCTCCTCCTCCTCCTCCTCCTATCTTTGGCTGTCTGTCTCCAAAACTATTTCTGAGGCTAAAAGATTGCCGGCTTGATAATACCTCCACTGAGCAATTTAAGCCCAAACACTCTGATGCTCCAATCTGTCTTGTGTGCCTGATAGCGCTTTTCTCTGCTCTTCTCTCCAAATTACTTTCTTTCATATCTAATTATATTTGCTAATGATCTTATAAGAGAATAATGGAATGTGCTTGATCTATTACCTTTTTTTTCCAATACATAAATACAATGCGGGGGGAAATGACTGCTAGAGACAGGAGGAAATGTTTTTTCTGAGATATTTTTGATGAGGGGTGAAAATGAAGCCGGGATGCTGCGGGGTCATTAGA
>BSAI01000104.1:27865507-27882829 GCA_036245035.1 Adrianichthys oophorus
ACAGAAACAGCCTCCTCTTCCTCTGCCATCCTCTACCTCCATCCTCGGAGTGGGTTGGGGGGGGTTAAAAAGGCAAATGTTGGGAGGGAGGGGGGTTGTCAATTGGTGTTCAGATCAGAAGCAAAAAAAAGGAAACATTCTAATTTAAAGCAGAAAATTATATTTTTCCTTTTTCTTAAATTTCTGTTTTCAGTTTCCCTCCAAAGGCCGGCCATGACGGCCACTTTACCCCCCCCCCGCATTAATGGAAGGAAACGGCGTTGAGCGAATCATAATTAGCGCCATCGTCCTAAAGAGGAGGTGGTCAAAGTGGGGGGTTTGCATTAACAGTTAAAAACACTTCTCTCTCTTTCCGCTGGTTTGACCCCCAAAGATCTCACATGCAGGCGGGGAGGATGGGGGGGGGCAGCTACCGTCTGATTCCTTTCAGCTGACATAAATCTGATTGATTCGTTCAGCACATAAAAACTCCGACCACTTCTGCCCTTTCACTGAGGGTGGGGGCGCAACATAATACGTCCTTTGCTTCAGTAACGCCGCTGGAATGTGGAGAAACCGACCGGCTCCCAAAACGAAGGAGGAAAACGTTTGGGTTAACCCGTCTGCGCGCAGGAGGAAATGGTTTCCTCTGAATCCACCAGAAACTTTCTGGAGTTCAGACAAAAACTGAAGAATGAAGATGGAGGATGGGGGCCAAAGGTCACATTTGCTCCTCAATTCCTGTAGATCTCGTTCTGTTTCACCTTAGAAATGTAATTCTCCAAAACCAACAGATTTAAAACCCAAAAAAACCAAGAGAACAAGAGTTTAAGGAAAAAGAATTTTGATAGAAAAATTGACAAGATTTGGTATAAAACAGAAAAAAAGAAAGCAGGAGCAGAACCATCAGTGTGGAGGGGCGAACCACAGAAACATGGCTAAAGCCGGTGTTTCCTTCTGTTCAATTCGGATGAAATGATCTGCTGTCAAAGCTTTCCTGGGAGGTCAAAGAATCCAGTGACCACAGACCCCATTTCCCAGAAGTCAATGTGGTAACAAATGTTGTGTCATCAGTTTGAACAAACCTGGAACTTTTTTTAACCATTAAGGCAAATTAAATTCTTTTGCCAAGGACTCCCAGCACACCTGACTCCAGTATTGTTTCAGAAGGGCTTCAATCCGGAAGTCAAAGGTGTGTAGCTGAACAACAGGCTGAATTTGAATCAGTATTTTCAGTTTATGGAAGATTGCCACTAAAACCAAACCACAAACGTGGTGAACCTGCTGCACAAATCTGAGCTGCAGTTGATAGAAATGATCCTTCATGTCTGTTCTATCATCTCTCTGCAGGAACGGCAAACTTCTACAAACTCATAAGTGGAGAAAGAAGTCTGGAACCCCCCCACCGAAGGTACAAACAGTTTTTTCCGCTTTATGAGATTTGGGGATAAAAAATTGTTCATTTGCAACATTCCATTAATCCCATTAAAAGTCCATTAAAGCAGCAGTTTGGTTCTGATACCAACTTTCCGTTCAGGTTGAGGTCCTTTGGATGAAAGAGCAGGTCTGAACCTGCTGAGAGCAGCAGCCGTCTGCGCAGATGGAACCGGCATGTTCCTGCAGCTGCAGATCTGACCGGCTGACCAAGCAGAACATCCCGGTGAGCGGGCACCAGGAGATTCTGCAGCAAAATGGAGTCATGATGGGCGATGGCGAGGAAAAAGGGGTCTGAAGAGCTGCCTGTAAATGCCCCCCCCCATTTGACTCGAGGTGAGAAAGAAGCGAGTGTGCGGCTCGGATCAGAGCGCAGCAGCAAATAGGACAATATTATTTGGGGCAAACCCCAGATTTGGGGCAGCAGGGAGTGCTGTGGTGCAGAAAGGAGCAGATTATTCTGCAGAAATCCAAACCTCTCGGTAATGCCAGGCCCTCCTGGCTGTGGCACAAAGGTATCATTCACAGGTTTTCCATAGACGAACTGCGCCACAAACGTCCAGAAGAGCAAGAATCCCAGTCTGAATCACGACGTGACAAAAGATGCCGAAGAGATGAAAGGAAGTCAAGATCTTCAGAGGGAGATGAATGCGACACGAGGAAAGACGGGCAGAAAGAGTCACGCAGTCCCGTATCAGGTTCATTTATGACCCCAGACGACCTGTAGCCAGTTCCCAGCGTTTGAACGGCGGCGTGTGAGGATGGAGGGAGAAGGAGAAGGGAAGAACGGGCCTGTGAACAAGCTCTTCCAAACCCTCCTGGTAGACGGGCTCTGGTACAGATGCTGAGTACCAAACCTAAGCGGCTGAGGGTTTGTAGGACGGTGGAGTCCTCAGACTGCCACAGACAGATGCAGTCTGTGAAGTCCAGCTTCATCCTGGGCTTTGAGAGCAGCTGCTTGGCTGCATCAGAAAGCAAACTGATGACAAAAAATGAGTGTCACCGGTAGAAAAACCAGAAAAGTTACCTCAGAGAACAAAGTACGAACCAAAAAAAACATCATTTATTGGATTTGTTTTGACTTTTTAGGAAGAAAAAATTCTTAAAGTCCCACGTTGATCCTCTTTTGATCCGTTTACAAAGTGTTCCAGGTGATCTTTTCACTATGATGATGCAGTTTTTAGCCAAATTAATAAAAAAAAACTGTGTGGTTTTCAAGGACATAGTTTCTGAAAAGCAGCAGGAGTTTATTAGAAATTCACTTCTGCATTGTGGGCAGGCCTTTCATTGTGGAGCAACCCCACCCCACATCCCATCTCTGTACACTCTCCCCCACTGGCTTACAGTCCCTAACCCCAACCTAGCATTAGCGGCGCAACATAAACAGCCAACAATATCGGAGCTATCCAGCCGGACAGTTTGGATCCCGGTTCCAGCTCAAACGAGGACAACAAAGACGTTCATGGATCTCTTTGTCTGAGAGTGGATGCATCAGAATAACTTGTGTTCTGCCCAGCGTATTTTTACATCACAAATCTGATCTTTTTTCAACAACGTTCCTTCGTCTGCTCCTGACTGACAGCGATGTGAATAAAGAAATACTCAGAAATGTAGTTTTAATCTTAACTTTATGTTTCTATGTCCTCCACCATCAGAAAAAAAGCCACAAGAACATGTTAAAAAACCATTTTCACCGAAGTGGGTCTTTAATCCGCTGGCAGCAGATTCTGAGTAAACCTCAAAGCATCCATGTTCACGCAGAATAAATGTGCTTTTGGAGGAGACTGCTCCAAAGAAATCTGAATGGAATCTGTGAAAACTGGTTGTGTGGGGGGGAGAAAAGGGTCACCAACCAGCTGCTTCATGTTTCTCAGGTCTGTTCTCAGGAGGGTGCAGAGTTTCAGAGCAAGTTTCAGGTAAGTCTTCAGGTTTTGGCACTGAAGCCGCCGACTCATCATCAACCCTTCATCAATTCATTTCTTTCCTTTAAACTATGTGGAAAAAGTCAGGACTGAACGAGCCTATTTATCTTCATCGCATCCCAGTAAAGTTCTGCTTTGGTTGATGAGGAACCACGGAGACAGGAAAAGGTCAAAGGTGGATGCTGCTTCAGTTACATGACCTGCAGTCAAGTTTGCTTCACTGAAGCTCAGTAGCTTGGAGGAAAACAGGTTTTTTAAATGTTTGAGAGTCCGCCCTCTGTCAAAGTTTGTTTTACAGAGGAAGGGCGTTAACATCTCGTCCTCTCCGAGTTCTCCCTTTTCTCCTCTGATTTCCTTTAAGATGACTCTTCCCAGCAGCTTAGCATTGCAAATCGCCCATATGCTTCTCGTTCCTGCCACCGCGCCGCCTCAAACTCTCCAGGCAAACGCATCCGCACGCCACTGCCCGACGAGCAGGAGAGGAATCCAAACACCTGGCTGGTCTTCAGCCAGCTTCTCCTCGGCTCTCTGATGATTCCACAGTCGCTGCGACAAACATCTGCTGGCTGCTCTTAGAAAAATCTCAATTAAGCTTCACACGGGCAGCCATACCTTATTTATGACGCGTTTTTTTAACGTGCCAAACAAGGGGACGGGGGTCTGAGAAATCCCGCTTTAAAGAGGACATAATGAGGGAGAAAGACGGAGCTGAGGAGGGGTTGGAGGTGCTGGCAGCAGATTAAAAATGAAGAGGCATTCTTGCCAACGCTGGCAGCACTTTTAAGAAAATGAGAAAAAAAGAGGAAGCCACGACGACAAACAGACGAGCAGTAGCCCCCCCCCTTCTTGAAAAGGCATAAGAAAGAGACGATGAAGAAGAAGGAGTGAGTGTTGATATGATTATGTAAATGTAAACAGGATTTCCTGCCGACTGGAAGCCGCTCCTCTCCTCTCCCTCTCTGACCCGTTCTCCTTGCAAATCTTCCATTTAAGACAAATTCCCCCGGGGAGGCCGCTCCGTTACTTAACGGGATAATTATGATATACGAAACCTTTCCAAGATCACCCCCCCCCCCCCCCCCCCCCCCCCCCCCCCCCCCCCTCCACCGTACATACACAACACCCCCCCTCCTGAATCACTCTCCCCCATTTTCTGTTTTTCGGTTTCCTCGCAGCTTCTCTCCGGCTGTTTCCTGGACAGATTCTGCTTCTGTTCGCTTCTTTAATCCAGAAAAAAGCGACTTTTGGGGTCATAGATGCCCCAAAGGCAACGGAGGATCAATGAAACTTTACTTATGAGATGTTTTTGATTCAAATCAGCTGATTCTTTCCTGATTTGAGTCACTTGCAGAAACAGGAAACCAAATGATCTGCTGATAAAATAAAAAACTGAGACACGCTCTGCCTTCAAACCAGGTTGACCTGATTTCCAGATCAAAAAAAAAGGTCACCGGATTCTACAAGCAGGTTTGATTTTTAATTTCACACGAAATCTATCAATAAAAAAAGAAAAATCTCCATATAATTAATTGTTGAGATTTTTTAAAAGTTTGTCCAAACCTGCTGTCAGTCAGAACAGACAGCTGCTAGAACTCACAGCTCCAGACTTTAAGAAAGACGTCTGACAAGTCAAACTTCTGGCCCATTAATCTGATAGGACACAGGTGGAATTTTCTGGAACAGTTTAACATGGTGGTGGTAGTGTGATGGTGTGGGAAATGATTTTTTTCTGCCAAAAAAATCCAGAAGGAGGATGTTCTCCATCAGTTCCTGAGCTCAGCACAGATCCAAACAACAGCAGGTCCACCTCAGCTGGGATCAGCGGGAAGGTTCTGGAAAGTTCTGGTCAAATTCTGGATTCAAATGTGACATCAGAGATTCAGTTTCAGGACCTCAAAGACTCAATTATGCAGAAAAAAACTGTAGCAGTTTCTAAATTCTGCAAAGAAAAGAAGAACTTTTGTTTGGAAAATATAAAAACCTGAAACCAAAGTTTCTGCTAAAACATTTTCAACAAGTCTGATAACTTAAGTCTCATTTCCAGGTTTCAGATCGTCTGAGTCTGATGATCCTAAAGCTCCGCCTTCCGTGAGCTTTTGACCCTTAAGAGATGAGCACACGTGCTGACCGTGACACACCCTGTCCACCCGCTGATCCCTGCTCGCCAACAAGGTTTTGAGGGACAAAGGAACAATACCAGAGTGATCAGAAATCAACAACACTGCAAACATTTCGTAATGCAGACGCACAACTCCTTTGCAATGTTGTGCAGTTGTTTGGTTTGTTATTTACTCCACAGCTTTGTTACGGAGCCACACGTCAAACTATTTACACGCTGGTGTAAGCACTTACGGCTACGACTCTTTTCTGCTTGACAACGGCCATAAACACCAGAGGAGGAGATCAAACCCGTTCATCGGAGAGCGTGACAGATGACAGATATGGTAAGAGATTTTCCATGATCTTCAACGCACATAAAATGGGGTTGGAATGGGGAGGGGGGCCTCAGAGGATGGAAAAAGCGAAATAAAGGAGGCAGAGGATGAAAACAAAAAAGCAACTCAAAGGAAAGTTTTGTTTCCACGCGGGGCAAAAATGTGTCTGATCAACTTCTGACTGCCAGTAAGTTTATGGGTCAAAACAATGACAGTCATGTGGCCAAGACTTAATGAAATATGCAATGGTTTGGAAAATGACGATGAAATAAACCCAACGTTTTCCTCCAAACAGACACTTCAGTGTTCTGATTACCGAGCACATGCAGGGGTGTTTCAAAGGGTTACGGGGCCCTGGGGGGGATGAAGAAAACAATGTGGGGGACTCATTTGTTACAACAATAGCGGCACACTTAAAAGAAGTAGTAAATGTGCAAGTTCAGTTCAGTTCTTTTGATTTTAAAATGGTGGCCAACTTGGATTTAGTATCCCACCAACCCCAATGAAAAAATGTTCACAGAACCAACTACGATTATTTTGATGAAGATTTTCAAAGAACTGCATCAAAATAAATAATGTAGTTTTGCTTAGATTTTTTTGGCCACGCCAGAGTTGCATCGGAAAAAACCGCCATAGTTCAAAGTTCAGACTTCAAAGTTTATGCACACCGTCAAAACTTGTTCACTTCACTTCAAAAAGTAGAACACAAGATTAGCCCGTGGGTTAGAATTCACGACAAGCTACCAGAAGATTCAAATATGAAAAACACGTTGCTGTTGTTGTGATGTCAAGTCTAGACATAAGATGGCACCATTATTAAAGGTCAGAGGTCGTGTCTACAATAGAATTTTTTTCATGTCTTCTTATTTTCAACCCTTGTGCCATTTGATATGATTATATGACAAAAAAATGTAAAGACACAAGCAGTGATGTTTGGCCTGCAGGTGCCACCCACCCCCACCCTCGATGCCCAATTTTGACCTGGCACCACTCTCTTTGTGCATTGACAAATTTGAAGAAAAAAAAAATCAAAATGGCGGCTTTTCTGTTGGCTTCATCTCCATAGGAACCATTTTATGTTTTGGTTGCCTGGGAATGACCAACAGGTTTATGTCATTTTTTTTCCCCCATGAATCCAAATAATCACATGTTTGGATTGTGATTAATCACAATTCATTTCAACTTTCAATTTTATATAACAGTATGCAGCTTTTGAAGAAAAAATATGGACAGAGAGAACATTTTTCCTTTTTATTGTCTGAAATGTTTTAATTTGTAAAGTGTTAACTCAGATATCCCAGAAATGTAATGTGTGTGCACAAAACACAACAGTAAGATAAGCAGAACTGTAAAGACTTGAATGTCTGCAGTTTTACTTCAAGAATACAAAGGTTTTGATATACAGCCATAAGAAACAAACATTGTGTGTCTGCACTTTAAATGGTTTGGGTGAATACTCAAATCTGATTGGCTGCTGGGTGTTGATGTGAACGTTAAAAAGAAGTTCCGGTCACATAGCACAACTGTTCTATATCACTGCGCAGGCTTCTTTAAAACAAACTTTTTGTTTCAATCAAGCGGTAAGAGGTGAACTTTCTCTCTGAACTGATGCTTTATTGAACCAATCGTTGATGATCAGCACATATATCGCTTTGCTTTGCCACTGCAGTAGCAGTCTGCCGCCGAAGCATTATTGCGTTACCACACCATGTATTAAAGAGTGCACTTTTTGTGAAAAAGCGAACTACAAAAATAAGAAGACTAAAGTACTAAAAATTGATTATATAATTATTTCTTTAGTAAGTAACCATGTTATAAGTGGGATAATGCTCGACACAAAGTGGGAGATTGTCGCTTCTGACGTGTAATCAGTCTGCATTAATAAAATATAACGCGTTCATTTTTTTTAAATTCAACATGTGCGTTAACACTCCCACTGTGATGTCATCATTTTTGGGAGGGGTCATTCAATATCTTTCCTTTTCACTGGGTACCAGATGTGTGCAAATTCTGGTGAGCTTTGTGTTTGTGGTGGAAGTCCAACTTTTGCTCAAAGGCGCAGAAAAAAAGAAAAAAAAATCAATCTGGTTGTCTATTGTCACAATAATCTGCTCCATAAACTAATACAATTTGGTTGCTATGGAAGCAATCTAAGGGGCATGGTTTCCCTCTTAGGTGTTGAATCTCCGGTAAAGTTTCAAAGTTTTGCTTTTGAACTTTTCTGTTTTGAAAATTTTGTTCTTGCAAAACTCTGAGGAAAGTCTGAGCTTTCCTCATAAAGTCCTTGGATGCCATGTGCAGTTATTTATGACAAACAATCATGAAAATAAAAAAAGGAAATCATTTCTGGTTATGAATCGATGTGTTGGGCTAAACCATAACATCCTGTGCTCCTGGAACGAGGACAGAGTGCTAACAAAGCGTGGTATAAACACCCGTCGTTTCCGTCCTGTTCGGACTCGGGTTCTTTCTCTGGACCTCTTTTCCTGCCTCAAGCATTGTTTTGCCGCTAAAATCCATAACATTGCTTTTGTCTACACCCCCCCTCCCCTCCGCGCTCTTATTTTCCCAAGACCGAGAAACTTCAGACATGAGAACCCCTGATATAAAACCGGGGAAATTTACCTGGGATTAGCAGCCATTGACAAATAACCTTGGTGATAGATGCACAGTAGATTTGCTTCAAAGCTCTCCCGGCAGCCTCAAAAGAGATTAGTTCACTTCTTATCAGGTCAGCCGTGTCGCCGGGGAAATGTGTTTAAAGTCACATTGATTTATTGAAAGATTCCCCAATAAGGAGATGTGCGCCGACTTAAGGAGTGTGTGTGAACGGGCGCCTCAAACAAGACCAAAGAGACGCCAACCGCGTCTTTAGCGGCACATTTCTTACCAAAGACGGGGGGGGTTGACTGCAGCTAAACGCTGGAAAAAGACACTCAGTTCTCTCTGTACCTGTGCACCCCCCCACACATCCATTTACCCCCCGCTGGCAGTGCTGCTGAAAACAGTGATTGTACAGTGGCGAGACGCAGAGCGGCGCTGACAGGGAGAACTAAGAAGACCTCTTTGTTCCTCTGATAGAGATGTATAGAACCGTCTATGTGGGGGGGGGGGCTTTCATTCACACCATTACCTTCTTAAGTGTCATTTTCAGGCAGACTGTGGGAAAGCCCACAGGAGAATGAGAGATCTGACATGTCGCCACGTCCACCTGAGGGGGGCACCGCAGCTGAGAGGCCCCTCCTTCCTGCTTCTTATCTTCATTTCAGACCTGAGGATGCTGCATTTAACCCCCCCCCCCCCCCGGGACAGCGCCACACACATCATGGCTTTTGCACTGTGGATTGTGACATTAACTCCTGTCTCTCAGATCCACGTAAAAGTGGTCTTCAAGCAATCGCAAACGTAACAGGAGAAACCAACTTTACAAACTATCTGTGAGTAGCAAAAATCAAACATTGAAGGGAAAAACATGAAAATGAAACCCTTTAACACTGGAGATGTCGTCAGCGACATATAAAACACCACGCGACCTTTGGCAAGCTGTGAATCGGCTGATTCTGACACTGTTAAAATGACCAACATAAGGAGTTGTACCAGCACAATGCTGCTCCTCTCTGAGAGAGAATTTGCTGGAATACGTTAATTGCATCAACAGTTGAAGAGTTACGATAGTGGAAAGAATGTAAACATAAGTTCTGGTGGTGAAGGGTTTGAGTCTGGAGAAATCTAGATGGATTTGAACTTTTTAAAGTGTGGTTTAAACTGTAAAATTGACCAGTTTTGTGTCTTTTAGTTAAAGCAGTCCCTGAACCCACCGGTTCATTTGCCAATCACATTGTCTGTCTACAAAGACGTATGATTGGCGCCGACCCACCCCCATTGATGTAGACTTTATTCTAAATTGAATGACAAGTTTTCAAAACGTTTTTAGCTTTGAAATTGTTGGTTTAAAACAATCATAAGAATTCTAATACATACTTGTGATAATCTTTTGAATAAATCTATGCAAAGTTATTGATTAGTGAAGCTTCATCAGTTTTTTTAGATGTTCTTCACAACCTTCACAAGGTGAACTGTGATCTTGCGAGGTACCACTACACATAAGATTTGAAATGCTTTTAATAAACCTGAAAGAGAATAAGGAAGTTTGGAGAATGCAATTGGAGAATTGTTTTGTACTTTTTATCGAACATTTATGTTTAAGAAGCAAGAAAAAAATATTCTGCACCTGTTAAAAAAGCAGCAAATAAATGCAGAATCATTTTGTGATTTGTAACATTAACTAGTAAAATAAAGATCAACAGCTGTAAAATATATTGCAGAAATGTTCACTAATAGTTCATGCTCTCCTAACAGCACATGTATGTGTTTTTCTTTGATTTCTTGCAGATCAACAGACAAACTCCAGTTAAAACCTTCTGTCCAAACTAACCAATCAGCTTCTTTCTGCTGTCAGCGGCCAATCAGTTCAGACGCAAAAATGTTTCATTGAATAATTCAAACGGACTTTTCTTTGTTTTTCTGAGTCGCTTTGGTCTTTCATCAGAAGAAACACCTTTGTGACCACGGCTAGCTGAGGGGATGTCAAACCGACGCCTTTTCACATGGACCACCGTTCCTCCACAGACTGCAGGTTCCACAGCGCTGCAGTTGTTGTAGATCAGCCAGTTTCTGCTGTCTCACACTCTCCTCTTGCGGCCCTGTCCCGCCTGGACCTGCACACCTCCGCCCCTCCTTCCTCCGTCGGTTCCTTCCATGCCTTCGTCTATCTCTCCCACTGCTTGCTTTTAACTCTTGAGGTCATCCGGGACCCCCGGGCAGCTATCCCAGACTGCCGAGCCGGCTAACGTCCTGCCGAGCCGCCTTCTGGACAGAGCAGACGACCGAGCCAGGACTCCGTCGGCGCTCTGACTCAACTGTGAGCCGAGCCGCCACCGCGCTCAGAAAACCAGAGATCTATCTGCCCAACCAGCTCCGTTATGTCTGTACATGAACATGAATTTTCTCTGGCGTTCTGACAGCTTTACCTCATGTGGAAACGTGAAGAGTTTTTGTCACACGTGCATGAAAGGACGTCAGTCAGATAACCACGGAGGAAGAGTGGACAGAGTCAAGAAAAACGTTGATGTTTCTTGATGAGCTGCTGCCTGTTTCTGTGTGTTTACTTGTTGGTTTCCTTCACTCAGTTACATCTTTGTCTGTTTTGGATTTCTAGTAGAAGTTCTGAAGAGCCTTGAGTTCTGATGCTACGGACCTGAACTACTGGGGATCATGGTAGAAAACTGTGTTTTTCCTGACTTTGCACGTCACTGATGGAGTCTGTGACGTGAACGTCTTCTTACGCTGATGTTTCCATGTGTTTGCGTCTTTTCTGTCCTCTCTGCTGCAGCCAGACTCTGGTTCTGCTGGAGCTTATGGCACATGCAACCCTACAGGGGACAGTGCAGGTTTTGGGGTGTGGAGGGTCCTAGAGAAGGGCAGCTGCTTCTTAAGCGGAGTGCAGGTGTGTCTTACAGTCATCTCAAGGGACGTCATGACAATGGAACAAACCATTGTTATGTGGTGAATGTATCACAAAGTATTTGTAAGGATGATGGAAGTCCCACGCACCTATGGTGTGATGCTGTCGTTCGGTGTCCTTATGCCGCACTCTAGTCGTTAGTTAGAGTGAGTTCTGGCTTCTGGTTCCATAAAAACTACACTCTGGTTGTCTAAGGTTTTCATTTCTAACAGTCAGGCTAACAGATTTCTTGTGCAGTCCGCAGCGTTTGGATGGGGTTACTCAATGAAAAATGTGTACATCTCGCCTACTTTACCTTTCCTTACTCTTACTCTTTGTATAAGTGTTCACAACGACTTTGCAGAAACAAATTTCATGCGGGTCACCTTCGTGTCCACACAGGTTTGGCAAACTTTTCCCCACAGACAGCCAGTGTCCACCCGACTCAAGCTTTACTTCCTGTTAAAGGGGAGTCTTTCAGTGCAGGGACGGGTCTGAAAACAGTGGATGGAAAACGCATGTCAGTAGAAGATCTCAGATGGGCGGTGGATGCTGCTGTCGCCCCACCTGAGAGTGTCGGTTGTGAATTGTTGTTTCATGAACATTCATGCAGGTTGTTGTATTTTCTAATCTTCACGGCTCATGCTGAGGTTCCTTCTCCTCTTGTGGAAACGGTACATTGCTCTGAAGTTGACAGAAGTGCTCGAGTCTCCGTGTCTCCTCTCAACTGAAAAGCTATAATTAGCCACGGTGTTGTCGAGTAGTTCAACTGCGCACAAATAACACGCAACAACGACACGGTGCTTCTGCGGAGTCGATGTCAGGCGCAAAGCGTTTGAACCGCCGCCACGACGTATGAAGGGCCACAGGTGCACATGGCATGCACGTGAGGATCCATAAAAGCCTGTTTCTGTCTTTGCACGTGCACATCCCTTAGTTTCCACTCGCTGCAGATAAACAGACGGGCCGGTGATCGATCCATAACAGAGAGTCAAAAACAATATTGCAGCATCAGGACCAGTGTCTATAAAATGTCTGTGTTTATTCAATAAAGAGGGGGAGGCCAGATGGATGGAGAAATCAATCTGCATCTCCTTTAAGACAAATGATAAACAGAAGGAGACCGAGAGCTGCTCTTTAATAAAAAGATGAGAAAGAAACGCTCATCCTGCAGGAATGTCTCAGAGTCCGATCAGGAGCATCCCAGAACAGACGGCGTTTCTTCTTCAGGCGGAGAAGTTTCCACAGGTTTCCTGACCCGCCTCCGCCCGCGCCGGCCTGTTTATCGCTGTCTGACAGACAGAATGTCAGAAACAAGCGACAGGCCGCGAGATGCTTTTTTTTTTTTCTCTCATCAAAAACAAAGGAATCTGCACCGTGCACGCATGTGCATGAGCATAAATATCACTGGCTGTCAGTCAACTTCAAACAATGCAGTAATCCGGGATGACAAACGCCTGCAGCTGCAGGAGAACAGAGTCAACCTGCTCTGCTTCAGCTCTGCAGTTGCTGGTTCACTTCCAGCTCGGCCTGCGGGGGGTAAAGTATGCGTGCATGCGGTTGGAGGGGTCCACAACACCAAGTCTGCCGCTCATCAATAACCATGCAGTCAGACCTTCCTGTTGACAAGCAGCACTTCTCACCTCCCAGAGCCCCCCCCCCACACACACACACACACACTCAGAGTGGATGTGTTCTATTTCCTCTTTCTGTCATCAGCTGGTTCTCACTTGCAGGTCAGCGCCGCTGCTGCTGCTGCTGCTTTCTTTACCCTCAGACTCAAACGAAGCAGAGACAATCACACTGACACCCCCCAAAACGAAAAAAAAGATGTATTGAAACAATCAGTGTGAGGAGGAAACGGAGACAGTTTCCTGCTTCCTCCTCTAGATGGTGCTGATCTTTTGTCAAGTGGTGGTGGTTAGAGTGTGGGCCGCTCCTCCCAGCGGGGATTATTAAAGTTCTGCTGATTCCTGATAGGAGCGCTTGTGCGCCTGATCGAGCCGTGTGTGCAAACACCGGTGCGTGTCGCCGTGCTGCATCTGCAGCTCAGGGCCATGCACGGGAAGATGCATGCGTCAATTCTCCTGTTTTTTTGTTTTTTTTGCACAGGACAATAAAAACAATGTTGCCCTGAAATGGTTTGTGACGTAAATGCGGAGCGCAGCTCAGTAATGAAGCATGCGGCATCGCGCCGACTCCTAATTTGACTAGTTAAATGACTCCATTACGTGTCTAACAGACAGAAGCAAATCATTTCTGGTCAGTTGAGGCTCACTTACCCGCATCCTGGTGTTGGGGAAATGTCTGCGTCTCTGGCTGAGCGCCTGCCTCTTTCTTTAGCCTTTTGATTGGTCTTCTTTAAAAATGAAAATTTTATTCCTGATCTGAGATAATCGCTCCACAAAAACACAATTTATCAAAGCGTGCCAGAAAATATTAGAAAAGAACAGAACGTGTTCACAGTTTCATCACATTTAGTTTTTTATTCTGAAGTATCAGCTCTTGTCAACAAAGAGGATGAAACGTTTATTGAATTATTAAAAAGAGCACTTCCTGCTGTCCATCACTGTCATTTAACACGTGCAGAATTTGAAGTGGCTTCCCAGCAGCCACTGGGGTGGACATCTGTTAGCGCGCTCGCGCACACAGTGAAACCGCCGGCGTTGAAAGAAGGAAATAATGAAATAGTTTTATTGTTTGAAGGCAGCACACACACACACATCATCTGCCGTCTCTCTTCCAATTCCCCCGACGCCGAGCACTCAGAGCCGGATCAGAACAAACATGTGTTCTGCTTTGCCTTTCTTCCTGGCTCTCTGTGAATTTTGTGCATGCCTGCACCTCAGCGGGGCTGCAAAAAACTTTCCCCGCATCGGCCCCCGCTTCCCTACAGCCGACACTCAAAGCAGCAGAGTGGCTGGTTTGAATCCTGCACATCTGCAGCTCTGACGGTCTTGCCACTCAGCACACGCGTGTCCAGACATGAGATCCCGCTGATAGTTTCTCTGGATGTGATGGGGTGATGAGTGACACGCCTGCTTTGCTGGAGCCGCCTGTCCGATCAGATTTGAGCCGAAGGCGCTGGTGTGTGAGCACCCCGTCCCACCGTTCCCCCCCTGATAAACGCAGCGGGGGCAGAGGCAGGTAAGGCCCCCGCCTGCTCTGTGTGGAGGGTAATTATGCAGGCTGATCTCATCTGCAGGATTTAAGAGCTAACTATACCGACCGTCTGCCGGAGACGTCGATAAATATCTGTCATGTGACGCGGAGACAGACAGATGGATGGCTAAATAGATTGATAGATACACGGACAGACACCCGCCTATTAGTTTATTCTGGGGGGTCGTATTTCATGCTATGATAAACTCAGCTAAAATATGCATCAGCCCCCCCGCAATTAACAATGAGTCGTTTGACTTAAAAAAAAATTTTTGGTTGTTTTTTTGCTTCATTTTTTCATTTACTTTTTAATAACAACAATAATAAGATATTTACAATGAAAACCTACAAAGCCAAATTTCAAATGAAAACATATTCTTTGCATTAAATGTAAAAATCATGTGTTTCTAAAGCTCTATACCGCATGCCCCCCCAGCAGGGCCCCCGTCGTTTGAGTGGCTGTTGATCCTTCCAAAGAGGACAGATCAAATATTTTTCCTCCAGCGTGCGAGGCTTTCCGCCGCGCTGAAGCCATGATTGGGGCTGATGGATGGACGGACAGACGGGTGGGGGCCCCTGGTTTTGAAGTCTGAAACAGACAGCGCCGGCTTTGATAGCCCCCTCCCCACTCCTCACGCTCTCCGTCACCGAAGCGACCCAGCGAAAAGAAGATAAGGGGGAGGAGGAGGGAGGAAGTGTTTGAAGCGCTCCACTCCTGCCGCCTCCTCCCAACTGGAAACGAACTGAACACCTCGCTCTCACTTCCTTCAGTGCTGTCAGACTGAGGGACACCCCCAAAACCTACTGGAGACTGGACCCCCTCTTTTTGGTTCAGCTGCAGCTGAACCGGGTCATCAGCTCTTAAATGTTTCGGCGTGAAACCAAGCAAAGTCAAAACCGAAGTCAAAACCAAAGCCTGCTACGATATTCTCAATGTTTATCCCAGCATTCACAGTTCAATACAGTTTGCTCAATAAAGTTTTTTGAGGAAATTCATTCTGAGAAAATCTGAGTCTGAAGTCATTCTCAGAATGGTTCTTTTTATTTTCAGTTATTTTTTTACGATGATTTTCACATCCAGAATTTCAGGGAGAGTTTAAAAGTACAAACTTTGTCGCAGTTTCCCACCGAAATGAATCAGAATATTCATTTCAAAATCTAAAGGGGCTTAAAGTGTTAGAAAACCAGATTGTCCATTTAAAAATAAAAAGAAAGTTCGAGAACAGTTTTGAACTCGTAACACTGTAAACATGAAGAATTATTGAACATATGGAAAAAAAGATTGAAAATGTGAAAAAATAATATTGTAGACGTGAAAGAAATAGCATACATGTAAAGCTTGACTAAGAAGAAAAACCTAAACTGAAACTGTTACCAAATAAAAATATAGTTTATCTGTATTTCCAACTTTTTCTTTTCATCTCTTGCTGATCCTGTTTTTGTGGGGGGCGGGGCTTTGCTCACTGGCTATCAGATTATGATTTCCCATGGTTCCCAAAGAGGTCACGGTGATGTGACGTCTTTTCTGCTTCAGAATGGTGTCTGTTTATGTTCCGCCAAACTTTGGAAGAACATTCTCACTACCGCGTGGTTTTCCCTTGCTTTATCATGGTTCACCTTCCACAGTCTCACAGTTTGGTGGGTTTTTTTTGCATGACTTTGCCGTTGAGCTTGTCAATCAATCAATCTCTTCGTGTTTTATAGAGAAGCGGCATGTGAAAAAAAGATCAGCTCAGAAGGAAAAACTTGAAAACTGAATTTAAATGAAAAACTGAAAGCAAAGAGGTTGAAAAGAAAAAAAATAGAAAATACAAATAAAGAATATTTTCTTTTATTTGTTAACAGTTTTAGGCTAAAACTTTCATTTCATTCAAGCTTAAAATTAAAAAAATTCAAACTTTTGTTTTCGTTTTTGATTTTTTTATTTTACAATCTGGTTTTTCAGTCACTTTAAGCTGATCCGTAGATCTTTGTCACAAACTTCCAGATCAAACTAAAACATCACAAAAAACAGAATACTAAATCAGGTCTCTGAGTTCAGATGAGTTGATGTTCTCCACGTTTTTGAACTACTGCAGAATGCAGCTGCATTCTAAAGCTACGACTGTGAGACCAATTCTGATGAATATTGAGGCTCTCCTGTTTCTGCCTGAATGTCATTGCAGGAGCTTAGATAATTCTCACGTTTGACGCCTTAAGAGAACACCAGCAGGAGCCTTCTGCTTTTCTCTGTGGGTTACGTTTATGGTGTTCAGCATCCAGCTTTGGTCACACAGACAACATGAGTTTAGCTGATTCCTTCTTGGGTTTTTTGTTTTTAAGTTCAGTTTATCAGAGATCAGTGTCAAATGCAGAAACTACTTATTGAGAATCAAACCAGCATTGCTTCACTTTGATGTCCTCTGAAAATGAGCTACTAGATCAGATCTGTAGAGCTACGGTGGACCGAAGGTTCAAAATAAAGAAGCAAACGCTGCTGTCAAAACAGGAGAAAAGAACAATCGATTAAATTGCTAACGGTGTGTGTGGGACTGCAGTCCTTCAGGTCTCTACAGGGTCTCTACTCAAGTCTCTGCTTCAGTCTCTGTTTCAGCCCCTTTAGGTGTTTCTGTTCTAGTCTTTGTTCGAGTCCCTGATCAAGTCTCAGCTTCAGTCTCTGTTCGAGTCTCAGCTTCAGGTTCTGATCAAATCTCAGCTTCAGTCTCAGTTCGAGTCTCGGCTTCAAGTCTCTGTTCGAGTCTCAGCTTCAAGTCTCTGTTCGAGTCTCAGCTTCAGGTTCTGATCGAGTCTCAGCTTCAGTCTCAGTTCGAGTCTCAGCTTCAAGTCTCTGTTCGAGTCTCAGCTTCACTCTGTGTTCGAGTCTCAGCTTCAGGTTCTGATCGAGTCT
>BSAI01000104.1:27888511-27906342 GCA_036245035.1 Adrianichthys oophorus
TCAGCTTCAGTCTCTGTTCGAGTCTCAGCTTCAGTCTCTGTTCGAGTCTCAGCTTCAGTCTCTGTTCGAGTCTCAGCTTCAGTCTCTGTTCGAGTCTCAGCTTCAGTCTCTGTTCGAGTCTCAGCTTCAGTCTCTGTTCGAGTCTCAGCTTCAGTCTCTGTTTCAGCCCCTTTAAGTGTTTCTGTTCTTGTCTTTGTTTGCGTCTCTGCTCGAGTGTCTGCTTCAGTCTGTGAGTGTCAGGTCTGATTCCGGATCGGCACACTTGTCTTCTTCTCTCAGGACAGTTAACCCTCATGCACTCTGCTGTCTGTGCATGTCAGCGCGCATGGGGGGCTCTTGTGTCCCGACAGATGGCTTTTGTCAACCCGGTTACCCCCCCTTTTTTAAATGTCTCCCACATAAACAGATTTGGTTGCTGCTTAAAGTGGGCTCAGAATTAAAGCGTATCCCCTTACACACATATTGCCGGCATATTCCGGAGCCGCAGCTGGTGGCAGGTCGCTCTTAAGAGCCATATGATTAAGTTAGAGGTCGGGGTATCCGAGAAGATTCCCGCTCCGCTCCCTCTGCCGGTTTTACTGCAAACGTATTAAATGCAGGGAGCCACAATATTTTCCTCTTTTTCCCTGAGTGTATGTGTAATTATTGTCACACACCTGTGACTCCCTGCCATCCACGACAGGGGGGAGGAAGGGCTGATGAGGGGGGGCTTGGAATAAGGAGCGGTGTCGTCAGGAGCAGCGGGAAGTCCTTGTTTCAGGAAAAAGGGAGGATAAAGAAAGAAAAAAACAGAGCTTGTTAGGAAGGCGCGTTCAGTCAGTGCCTGATGCCCCATGATTCACGCTGGGGTGGTGACATCACCACAAAGGGAAGAGGGAGGGGCAAGTTTGCCACGTCAGGCGTCGTCTTACTGACCAAACTGAACGTTCCTGCTTTGAAAAGTTTTCCAAAATTCTCCATGATTGTGGTAGAAGGACAGAAACAGTAAAAATGCGTTTTCAGAGATGCTGAAACACAGATGGACGTTTAAACGCCGCGTTGTAGTTTTTAGATGTTAATAAACAGAAGATAAAGACGGGCGAATGGAGAGGACTAAGGGAGCCTAAAAAGTCCTGACAGAACAATGCGCACTTTCACTTACAAATGATAAACTTGTAAACAAATAAAATTGGTAACTTTTGCAAAAAAAAATCTACTGATCAAAAAATTGATTGAAGTGTACTTCAATACTAATACTTTATAATAACTGAGCCGCACAAAAGCCTGAAGTTTGATGATTTATGTATTTATTTTTGTTTTTGCTTATTTAGAGATTTCATTTTCCAAAGATTTTAAGAATATTTGACTTAATTCTACAGGGCCTGTTTTTGCAGTGCTTGGCAAAACGTTCTCAACTCCAAAAAAGCTCAAACTTTTTGAGAGATTTGTAACAAAATTAGAACAAAAGGTGAAATCTTTCATATCAGAATTTTAAAAAATCTGCAAAAGTTGCAAATCTTATGGAAATAATTTAGTTTAAAATGTTATCAGATAAAGTCAATACACTAAGTAAAAAAATACATTAAAAATACTCATACCGCTGATGCATTGACTAGTTTGAGGGAACAAGTCTGGCAGATTTCATTGGTTTATTACAATGAGCCTTTTTTGTATATTTTTTTGTTTTAAAGTATTTACTGTTAGCTTTTTTGCTACTGTTCATTGCTGCTTCCCAAAATGAACAAGCCCCCAAAAATGGTTTCATGAACTCTAAAAGCCCAGAAAGAAAAATAGTTGTTGGGTTCTCCGGGGTTAAACTGCCAACATCTGATCATTTCTCAAACATCTTTAGGAACTTAAAGGTCAAATAAGTTCCTCTGACTGTAAATCAGGTTTACAGGTTTTTCTGAACAGATTCTTCAAACTGAAAAGACTTTGGAGGAACCAGAAGAGATCTGAGGAGAGTAAATGTTTCTCGTTCTTCACATAATCCCTCATAAAGTAGTGGTGGTGGGGGGGTGATATTCCTTCTACTGCGCTCCAAGAAAGTGACTCAGGGATGCTGTAATTGTTTAGCTTTGACTCTGCTCATAAGTGAGCCTGCTCGCTGAAACACAATATTTCTGCTGTCAGGGCCCGCCTCTCACTCTCCTCTTTTCTTCCTCCCTCCCTCCCTCCCTCCCTCCCTCCCTCCATCTCTTCTAACAGGACAGATGTCATCGCCCCAAACAGTCTGAGTCACCCAACGCCCCCACACCCCTGAGTAACCCAAGGACAGGAGGAAAGAGAGCGCTGTAACTCTGGGCTGCAGACGTCGGGCTCTTGGGCTGGCTGTCTTGCTCAAGGACAGGAGCTGTAATGTGATGGAATAAATCGGGGGGGGCTGCGACCTCTGGTTATAATTAATCATCAGCAAAACGCAATATTTAGAGAAGAGCCGTCAGAATCAGAGACACCGAAACACACGTTTGTGCTTCTAAGCTCTGAGTACAGAAGGAGGAGAAAGCAGCAGCATCCAGGAAAGGTGTTGGTTGGTTGGTGATCGAACTGAAAACATGCGGCTGCAGAATGCAGCTGCAGACAGCTAAAAAATGCAACTGCACATTAGTAGACAGTTGCTAAACATGGTTGCACAGGGGCAACAGAATGCAGCTGCAGGGTGTAGCTGCAGAGCATGGCTGCAGACCATGGTTTCATAGCAGCTGCAGGTGGTTGTAGAATGCAACTAGAGTGATCATGCAAACGGCTGCAGAATGCGACTCTATAGTGCAATTGCAGAGCGTGGCTACAGATAGAACTGCAGAGTGCAGCTGGAGAGCGTAGCTTTAGAATGCAGCTGCATTCTGCAGTAGCTGCAGATGGCTGAAGAATGTGGGACAGAATGAAACTGTAGTTGCAGATGGCTGCAGACCATGGCTGCATAGCAGCAGGTGGTTGTAGAATGCAACAGCAAAATTCAAGTGCAGACAGCTGCAAAGCTTGGCTGCTGAAAGTGACTGCAGAGAGCAGATGCAAACGAGCTTGGCTGCAGGGCCCGGCTGCTTTAATATTCCAGAGTGCTCCTAAATGGTGTAGCAGCTGTTTTCCAACTCAGTCCCACCTTCATCTCTCTTGTCTGCCTGTTTGATTGACAGCTTGGGGTTTACTGTAAATTACAGAAATGAATATGGAAAAGTGATGAAAAGAAAGAGGGGGGGCTGAGCATCCCCGACTGTTTTGTCACTGAATCCTGCGCCTGAACCCGCTGATTATTCTCTTATTTTAGCGTGTTTCTGCATGCGCTGATATTCAAATGTAAAGTGATACAAAAATGACGAGATGGGGGGGTGCAGGAAGATAAATATATATTTGTTTTGTGTTTTATTATTGCGGCCATCGGTTTGGCTTTAATGTCGGCGGCGAAGATGGGGGGGTTGATTGTCATCAATTCTGGTCCTGGCATTTAGAGCAGCCTCTTCAAATATGAGGATTTGAAATGCAAATCCGGGAGCCGGCCGGACGAAAGAACGAGGAGGCTGCACTTCTGAAGGCGGGGGCTTTTCATTGGGGCCTCTTCCTCGCCGCACTCAGATCCCGACTTCAGCAACTGATGCCGTTTATCGGCTTTGTTTGCAGAGAAAAAAGGAAAAGCTCTGAAACCTCCGGGGAAGAGTTCGATTAGGTTCCTTTTTTTTATTTTCCACAGACACTCTGAGAAAATATGATTCATACTTCTCCCCCTCGCTCTGACGCTACAGTTATTTAAACATCAATAGCCATGTGTCTTCTTTAGCACACACTCTTTCTCATATTGATATTTGTGTATGATCATTACTTTTGGCCCTTTGTTATACCGCGTCAGCTTCAATAGGTGCAAGATCCGATACTGCAACCTCTGCATTCCCCGCAAAAAGCCGATAAACTGCACTTCATTGTGTGTGTGTGTGTGTGGGGGGGGGGCCTCTATATCACAGAGAAACTCGGAGTGAGCGTGAAGTTCAGAACTTTTTAAATTCCAAACAGAAACGTTTAAATCGAGCAGAATTTTTCAGGACGGTCAGGCGTTAAAAGTAGAAATGATTGCAAACATGTTTGTTCTGAAAAGAAAAGGAAAAATTCCATTTTGCTTTTGGCCTAAAAGCTTTGTGCCCCCCCCCACTGGAAAACACAAAAATGTATGCATTCATCTCCACTGCAGCCAAATGCTACAGGACAGATGAAGTGGCCATCTTGAGATCGTTTGTCATCTGTCGGGCAGAGTTGACCTTGCAGCGAACACCGACCGTGGCACTGATATCATCTTTTATGGAGAGAGATGGAAAGGAGGAGAAGAAGGAGCGATGGAGGGATGATGGAAGGAGAGCGGGGGCCGTTGTTTTTTCAGAAATAAAGACAACATTTATGCCGCGCCTTGGCAGCGCCAGTTAAGAGAGACACAAACATGGAAATCCATTATGGAACGCTTCTTAAAAGTGTGACCAATCCTTGTTCAGTCAATTAGAGTCTGCAGACTGAGAATATGATGTTTGTCTCTTTAGCCCCCCTGAAGCATACAGATCAGTCAGGAAGGGGGGGGGATTTGGAGGAAAGATGGAGGCCAGTGCAGTCAAGCTCTGCTTATCTCCCTTCTTCTCCTCTGCTCTCCTGCTTTCGCTGCGACGTACAAAAGCGTTGGTGTGCCGCACTGCCATTGTTCTGCCCTTAAATGCCTGTTTGTGTAACTGGCAGAGGGAGCGGCGTGCAAGCCTTAAAGTTGTGGTGGGGGGGATAAGGGAGGAGTGGAGGAGTTATTAGGAGCGGTTTCCCCGGAATGATGAGTTAAAATCTGTGCGGCCTTCGTCACGCAGGACCTCAAGGAAGTTGACGGGGTTTGACCTATTTGGGATGGGGGGGTGGTGCGGATAGGTGGCGCCGGGCGCTCTGTCACACTCAGCTGTGTCACGCCGGCTGGATGTATGCCTGTGTCCGCTGCAAGCTGCTTGAACGGGGAAGCATATGGGCGTACGAGAGCCTAGGCCCACCTCATGAATATTTGATTCATACTTCCTGTGTGTGTTTGTGTGCATGCATGTGCGCGTGTGTGTGTGTGTGTGAGAGACAGAGAGAAATGAGGGGAAGAAAAAGTGGAGGGAAAGCTTTCTTTCTTTTGTGGCATCATAATTGCTGATCCTCAATACAAATCCTTCAGAATGAAGCTCACATAACGCTGTAATCACAGATATGTTCGCGGGGAGGGGGGCGAAGATGAAGAAAAGTGTTCTTCCATAACCAGTAAGCACGGGGGGAACAAAGCACCCCAGTGTCCCCCCCCCCAGCCCACTTCAGTACAGTAACTGCGTTCAAAAGGGAAAATGTAACCATATCTGTGTTTTAAGGCTGTGAGCGCGCTGGGACGTCCGTTCCCACGCGCCCGCCCAAAAACGTCCCGTTTATGTGCCATTTTATTCTCCTGATGCGAAGCATCTTCCATGGAATAACGGCGCTCATTGAGACCGAGCGTTACCCGGGCAACCGCAAAGGTCAGCGCGGGTGTGGCTGGACGCACAAGGACGGCACTGACGGGAAAATTGGGTTATATGTGATCAACTAAGTTATTAATCAGATTAAAATGGATTCCCTCTGCCTGCTGTTTAACTAGAGGGGGGGGGGGGGGGGGGAATAAAGATAGAGTGAAGAGGGATGGTAGGGCAGAACAAACAGGCCAGTGTTTACGCACTCACACGCAAAGACAGTCCTTGTTTTTGGGGCTGAAGTCATCGCCGTCTGAAAGCATGTGCCCTTGCCACAGTGGCCCCCCCCATGCCTCATCCAGGTAACCTCTCTAATCCTGATTAAATCACTGTAATTAGAATAAGCAGCGCTCCTCCACCCCCATATTTCCCTAATAAAACAAAGCAGCGTTTTAAATCCGCTGGCTGGGATTTTCGGCGCAACAATGTGGTTTTTGCGGCGCCTCTGCTTAGGCATTAAGAGCATTCTGCATCTGCTAATGTCATAATGTCGCCTGCTTATTTGTCTTGTCTTATTCGCGCCGCCGTTTCCAACTTTAGTTTGCTCCGTCATGTCGGAATGAAACGAGTTTTAGCGAGAACTCGGGAAACTTATTTGTCTTTAATTGCCACAAACACGCGTCTGTACCTGTGTACATATTTATATATGAGCTTTTTTTGCTGTTTTTTTGTTTTTTATTAGTATCACGACACGTCTCCATTGATGTGGGAGAGCAGAGGAAATAAAACTTGACATAGTTTCTTCTCTTTTTTATCCCCCCCCCCAGCCCCCTGTTTTCCCCTTCCTCCGCCTCGCTCTCTGTTGTTTTTTATATATCCGTGTTTTTTCCTTGAAGTTGCGGCGGCGTTGTCTCATTATGTGTCGACTAGCTGTGTAAGTGTAGTTATTATGCCTGTGTGCCTTTGCCTGCCGCCGGTACTGTTTTCTCTCTCTGTCTCTCTGTGTTTCTTCCTCGGAGGATGAGGAGCTTTATGAGTACAACTCCTCTGAGGCGTCCTCCTCACATGTCGGGGTGCCTGGGGAAGGGAACGTTGCATTCTTAAGAGGAGCAGCTCAAACCGAACAAAGTCTACAGGAGTTGGCGAAGAAAAGAAACAAACAGCAAACTAACGAGACGGGAAGCAGAGATCATGTCAAATATATCGAGTTAGAAGGCCAATTTATAACCCATTGTCTCATGTTGTGCAATATTGAAAACTGTGCACACTTATGCTGCTCCCGGTGCAAACTAGGGGGGGGGGTTCATAGACGTCAGCATAAAAGCACTTGATTAGCACTCCAACAAACAAATGCACAGACTTTTATACATATGTATTTTATACGAGAGCAGCTCCCACGCTGCTCTGTCATTCCAAAATAATGAATGGAAGAATTGTCATGTAACTTTGCAATCATCCGCCATTCATCTCCATTTCCTTATCGAGTGCAACCGGAGACGGCCCCCCATTCACCACCGCAGAACTTCCGCTGTTTTGGCCGACATTGTCGGGAGCGTTTGTGACGATAGACGGATCTCCCTCACGGAGAAAGAGGAGCAACAGGTGGAGCCACCTCCCCCAAAAAACACACTTTTTGGGGGCCACACAGTGACACCTCTGCGCGCCATAACGTGGTAGTACGGGGAACGCCACCTCGCCTCCACCAGCCGTCAGAGCTGTCACACAATGAGAGCCTGGGGAAGAGCTTCGCCAACAGCCGTCTTCCTCTCAGAAAAAGACAGACAGACAGGCCTCCAGATGGCTTAATCACTGGAGGAGCCTGTGCCCTCCAGCAACGAGGAGAGCAAGAACCACTGAGAGGGAGGGATGAAGGAAAAGAGGGATCCCGGAGTGTGGGAAAGTGAGAAAAAGAAGGAAAGCTGCTGCTCCGAACAGACCAATATGTGAAGGAAAAACATTTGAATCCGTTCAGACAAATAAAGTTCCCCTCAAACGTTTATGACCATCAGCTGCTGACAGTCCGCTGCACTCGGAACAATGCAGCCCCTCCTCATCTGCTGATGCCTGGAAAAACAACGCAGTTCCAACAGCCGCTCATCTGGGGGCGCTGTTGCCTGAAATGCGCCGTGACCAGAAAAGAAAACATGCAGGAAGAAGAAAAGACTTGTTATAGCTCACGATGTTCCGGATGACCATTCCAGTCATCTAGTTGGGACTTAGATCCAAGAACGAATCCCAGAAAAAACCCAGAAATTATGCTTAGATCGGCTTTAGGATACAGGAAGATTTGAAAAAACTTCCCCTTTATTAAAGCGTTTTTTTCCTGAATCAAAGACAAAGCACAAAGTCTGATTTTTTATGAATTTACTGTCAAATTACTTTTGTTTTCACGGGTAAGTTTACAAACATACCAATGATGTGGTAAAGTCAGCCGTGTTCATGGTCATCATGGAGCTGTGGTCCAACCAGGACTTCCCTTTCCCTCAGAACGCTTAAACTCTGTTTCCTTTTGCTGATCCTGCTTTCATGAGTTTAGCTTTAACCCCAACTGCCCTTACATGCTTTGATTTACAGCAGATACATTCACAGTTCTGCCACAGCACTAGCGCTCATCGCCATCTATCAAAGGAGACATGGGCGTCTTATTCAGGCCGTGGAGCGGCAAACTGATGAAGCGATTTTGGGAAGTTGTGGTTGCTGATTTTAGAGGAGCTGTGGATTCAACAATTCCGCATGACTCGCTCAACTTTTGATGAGCTGTGTGATGCTGTGGGACCTCTAGTGGCGCCCGCTGTGCAGGCAGTAAGTGTGGACGGGACTCATTTAATTCAATAAAAGTGTTTCCATTGCAGTTTTGCGAAAAATGTCAATTTCAATACGCCTTAAAAACCACCTCCTCCACGACAAAAAATGTTTATTCGATAAATGCAAATAAATTGTTGTGTTTCCATTAGGCAAATATATTAGCACAGTTTCATGGTCAATGGAAACGCAGCTTAAGCCTTTATCTGCTGATTTAGTGTCCTGGACGTTTTGATGTGGAGGTCAGCCGTGTTCTGACGTTGTTCTGCGGCGACTCACATCCGGCTCTGCGCGTCACATTCCCTCTTCTCTCTGGCTTTTGGGAGGTTGTGCCGTGACTCCTTTTAAACCAACGTCTTTTTACTTTGTTGAATCGACTGATCAGCGCCCGTCAAGTCCTCCCGTGAAGGAGGTGAACATCTCTCTCCCATGAGAAGTACGGCGGCGGCGGCGGCGGTGAGGGAGATCTATCCTAATTGAGGACATCCGTTCCTCTTCTGTCTCTTGTCTACTTCTGAAACTGTAAGAGGTGCTCAGCTATGAGCGCTGCCATTCCCGTCTCTAAAATCCTCTCCAGCTTGTCAATCTCAACCTTCTGAAGTCCTACTCTACTTTTCATATATTACACCAACATGGGGGGGGCGGCTAATGGAAGACGTGAGGGGGGTGTTGGCGAGCAGTGTTTGAAGAATGTAATGCTTCATGTTTGATAATGCACGGCTATAGATGGGTCTACACTGCAGCCAAGTATTGATTGTGTTAAGCACATGCACAGTACAGCAAATGGGGGGGGTCCTATCAATCTATACGCTGTAGTGGACTCCAGTAAGCAGATACCTTGTGTGATTACCTCGGCCCGCGGCTCTCGTTAATGACATTTATCGATGGATCCAATTGAGTGAGGCGTGGAGGCGTGTCCGAACCCCCGTATGTGTCTTTATGTCGCCGTTCAGGCACATCCAGGAGCCTGTTGCCCCCGCCCACCCCCGTTCCTGCTGTGTTTTGCCCCCTCTGTGCATGCTAATACGAAGACGGTCATTCCAGACGTGCGTGCCCCGCAACAGTTCCTGCACATTCAGGGGAGAGTTTCGATATTAATGATTTATGCCAGATTTGCATACAAACCCAATGCAAACCCCACTCCACATAATCACATTTCGCCGGGTCTGAATTGAGTTTTACAAACGTGCACGCCTTCTCCACCCACCACTGGAACAGCGCTGTGCTTTCTGCTCCGACTGCAGCTGACCCGCCCCCTCCCCACTTACAAGTGGACACATAAAGAAGGGCTGTAATTGTGCATTTCGCTGGAACAAGCGAGCCTATTATTTCCCATCCAGTCACACAACAGAAGGAAGTTAAGCAGAAACTGGCAGAGGGACATCAACACGACGGACTTTTATCTCGGACAAAAGCTCAAAAATGATGATAGAGACGAGGACGGATGGATCAGGGATACTCCCGAACATCTGAGCAACTGAATGTTTGTACATTTTGTTGGAGTAAACACAAACTATCCAGCAGGAGGCAAGAAGAGGAGAAACTGAAGCCGGTGTTGCATCAACACCTTATTGATTACCAGCCGATTCTCTGCTTTCTGGAGCTGAGCTGCTGCATTACCAAGAGGGGACAGTAGATGATATCACAGCTGAAATGCAGCCCTCCCACTTTAATGTCGACCTACAGGAAGGGTTAGGGTCAGACTCTCCTCGGCGCAGTGAAAAGTTTGTCACATTTCAACAAATAAGATTATAAAAGCCGACCAAACATGCACCCCTCAACATGACAAAGTGATTGCCCCCCTAACCTGACAGCAGGGACAGCTACTCGTTAGCGCTCAGGACGCCTGTCACTCAGAGTTTCTGTGTCTGAATTTAGTCTGTTTTTCTTTGGTTTTCTGGCACAAACGACTGTTTTAGGTCAGAACACTGAACCCGATTCAAGTCCAGTCCTAGATGAGTTCTGGATGCGTTCTTTCAGGCGTTCATTCCTGGGAACGTTCTCTGGATTCTGGTCTATCAGAGAAATCCCAGCTGCTCCTTTCTTTTGAAGGTTAAGTGCAGAGTGTTGGCAAACTTCAAACCGACTCCCCAGGAGGACATTAACCTCAGGAAACCAGGTTTCTGGATTACATTTCACTTTCACACTTTTGAGGGCCGGCTCGCATCAGGCAATCTACACCGATCAAAGCAACTCCACTCTATTGGTCAACTTTCTACCCACAACCCTACAGGTCTGAAGGTAAACCCCCTATGAAGGGTTACCATGAACCAATGGTCTTGTAGCGAACAGAAGTCTAAGGACTCGCTGCTAGCAGCACATAGTGAACACAGAGCAGCACAGCTCCAAACGCAAACCACACGGGCATGTTCAGGTGAGCAGCACCTCCCGCTACGTTCACAACGGGCATCTGACAAGCGTTTAGCAAATGCTCAAACTGGACTGTCGCTAGCGCATGTCTGCTACCTACAGTTAGAAAAGGCTTGGTGTGAAATGTTGAAGGACCGCAAATCTGCCTCTTCTCATCTCTTCATGATCAATTTTCAAACCGTTGGCCATTTCATTAATTAAAACAGATGTCATCAACTCCATGTCCCTGATTGGTCAAAGTTCAACTGGTTTAAATTTTAACACGTGTTTTGTACGTAGAAACCCAAAACTGACTTGGAAACTTGCATATAGATCGATGAATGTGAGAGTTTTGAAAGCAAAAGCCATAAACATTTATGTGTGTTTACATAGACTTTTCATTGAAAGCGGTCACTTACATGCGCATAGACAAGGTAGCCTTAGAGCGCCACCCATTGGTAGAAGACACTCACTCAGCGGTGCGGCACGTAGCCACAGCCATTCTGACACAAGCCCACCCATAATCGCTGGAAAGCTCAAATGATTGGCTAGAATTGTACAGCGAAACTGAGTTGAATACTAGTGCTTGACATGTTTGAAACGACGCACCAAAACCCCCATTTCTTACAGTAACAGTACTGCCATATCCTATAGCATCGGTACCAACCTGGCATTAAGTTTTGGTAGCCATCTCTACCTCAGAGGGGGAGACGTTTGGTCATCTTCAGGCTTTAAAATCAAATCTGATTACCTCCGACTTAGCTTGCTTTTCAACGATCTATGACATTTATCCTCAGCGCTTTTTTAAGACACAACCTGTATGTTGACCTGGGTGTGACTCTTGACCTGATGGGCCTTCTCCCTAAAGGTTAAAGGTCGTTCTTTCATGCACACAGGACGAGCCACGGTTCAAATTTGTCTGTCATGAGACCAAACTTGGAGTTCAACCAGTACGTGACTCAGAAGTAGCTCTCATTGAAATTCAACATCTCAGAATCATCTTGGGTTTTTACTTTCTTGCTACCAAAACACAACTGGCAGCTCCCCCCACCCCTGTCAACAAAAGAGCATTGTAAAAAAGAAAAGGGGGAAAAAGACTTCCTTGTTGAGTGTGGAGGAGCGGCTATAACCTTAGCAGAATCATGAAAGCTGACAGTTCATTTTTCACAGGGTCATAGATCGACCAGTCTTATAAAGTAATGGGCTTTTGGGAGCCGGCTTTATGAGAACTAAGATAGTTAAGAGACATGTGGATGAGGCGGCACGGGGAGCTGGGGTCCTGCTCTGACTCATCCAGGGTTATTCCCCCCATGCTGTGGAGCGCGAGGGAGGCGCCGCACTCCCAGTAATATAAATGTGTAATAAAGATTAATCTGTTGCTAGTCGCCGGGCTGATAGCTTCTAAACTTGCTTGAAATAAGGCTGAAATCACTTCAGAGCCATTTAGTGAGTGTCTGAGAATCCTTGGTGGGTGTCAGGAAAAAAAATGTATATGTGTTTGCCTTGTGTGCTCGCTGTTGATGTGCAGGCAGTGCAGGGGAAATCAAATTTTGGGTTTCAATTTGTGTTTCATGTGTGTGTCGTTCCTGTGGAAGAGTGTGTGCAGGTTTTCAGGGGCCGGGAGGTGTTAGACGAACTCACCAGGTGCTTCCGACCTCTTCACGCCCCCTGAGGCTGCGTCTCCAACTCCCAGGCCGTTGAAAGGCGGCAGGCTGTCGCTGCTGTATGCTCTGAAGACAGACAGCATGTTCATCTGCTGCTCCAGGTGCTGATCAGACTTGAGGAGTCCAGGAGGGCCACCGGGAGACAGCAGGCCCAAGCCTGCCTGCCATGGCTTCTCCAGAGGTAAAATCTGGTTCTGGGGGACCAGGGACAGCGGCGGCATGTTGGAGGAGGACGCCGTGAGGGCGACTCTAGCCCTAGAGAGGAGGGAAGGGTCCTCCTGGAGCTGCTTTGCGTGGGTGTGGAGGAGCTCAGGGGCTGAACTCTCCTCTTTCTCTCCGTCCATGTCCATTTGCTCATCGTCATCTCTGTCATCCTCTTCTTCATCCATCCCCACCTCCTCTTCCTCCCCCTCAGAGTGGTTCTGTAGCGCCTGACCGGCCGAAGGCGTACTAATGGCGCCGTGCTCCCCGGCTTTTCCGACCTCTTCGTCCGATCCAGTCTGCTCATCTTCAACGTCTCCACAGGATCCTCGGTCCCCTATCTGCTCCTCCCCGCCAAGAGAAGACCCTCCAAAGGTCTGGGTCGGTTGTTCCAGACCCTGCTCTGCTTGGCCGATGTACCCCTGGAGGCCCTGGTGGGCCCTGGGTGACTCATCGTACAACCCGCCAAACCTCTTGTAGAAGTCGCTCTGGAAAGGGTTGTAGGGCTGGTCCAGATGGTTGCTCCAGGCCCCCTGCTGTTTCTCCCCGTCTCTGTCTCCGTCCCTGTCCAGGGCCAAAGCAGAGGTTTTGGAGGAGTGGACTGCAGAGGTGGCGGGGGAGCCCTCTCGCTGAATCTCCTTGCCGGCATCAGGGCGCTGAAGTTGGGCTTTGCCGAGATGGTTGGCCTGAAGGTGCAGAGCCATGAGCTCCAGAGAGGAAGTAGAGAAGGAGCAGAAGAGGCAACCGTGCCAGGCCACGTTGTCGTGGATCGTGACAGAGGATCCAGGGAGAGATCCGGAGGCGGACTCGGGCCGGACCGACACTGAGAGGTCCAGGGGTTCGTACTGGGAGCCGGGTTTCCCGGGCTCTGACCTGTTCTTGGCGTCTGCCTTGTCTTCTCGTTCCGGGTCGATGGGGGTTGCTCGTTTGGCTTTGGGCTCGCCGTTGTCATGGTAACGCTGTGCTGGGAGTTGCGCCGCTCCCTGGCTGTCCTTGAGATCCTTTTTCATGGAGCTGAGCACAAAGCTGTCCATGAAGGCCTGGAGAGAACCTTGGAGGTGGACTCCGTTTCCCATCATGCTTTGGTAAGCCCGGCTCAGATCGGAGAAGCTGGGAGCGCTGTCAGGGGCGATGATGGGGGCGTCGGCGGTCTTCTCAGCCGAGGCGTCAAATCGGCGCTCGGAGCGGTCCCGGTCATGTGATGACATCATGCCCGCCCACTGATGCGGCAGCAGCGGACCTCCTCTGAAGTCCAGGCCGTGAGGCATGCCCTTGAAGACGTTCCGGAGGACGTCGGGCCGGGCGAAGACGCCGCCCCCCGCCTTTCCGTGCTCGTCTTTGTGGTCAGAGGAAGCGTTGTGGGCAGAGGCGGCGCCTGATGGGGTGGAGCCGTTCTGGCGCTCACGGTGGTGGCGCTCCAGGTGGTACTTCAGACTGGCAGACTGGGTGCCGGCATAGTCGCAATGAGGGCATCGGTAGGGTTTCTCTCCTGAGAGGGCGAGAAGAAGAGACCAGGAAAACAGTGAATAATTAACCTGCTTTTACATTAATGGATAGCAGATCTATTTATTGGAGCGGGGAGCATGGACCCAAGGGTCATGTAACCTCCCCGAACAATGAAAACTGGGTCAAACCAGCTCGCAAAGAAGATATGCATCTCATTAGTAGAGGAGAGGATATTGGCTGCTATCAAATAAATGTCATTTTCGTGGCATCTCAATGTGGGTCGATCCGGCCCCACCAAGCGAGCCGTCACTCATATCAACGCCACCAGAGTTTGCCGCCACGCAGCATGTTGACTCGGCGCCGATTTCTCCACATTTCCAGAGAATACGAGCTTTCGTTGGAACACATGTGGACCATATGCTTTTTTTTTTTCCCAGGCAAAGCTGTGTGATAAAGAACAACAGGATCCACTACAGGAAAGTCAGATCAAAGTGATTCATATTACAGTTAAAGATGAGTGAATGTACACATGTTTATTTATGCTTCACATCCATATTCATGAAGGCTCTTGATGACGGTATAACAGAAGCTTTATTCTGCCAGAAGTGGATCTTCCATTGGAATGATACTTATGTTGAAATAGAACACATCCTGCAAGCAATTATAATAAGCTCAGAGTCTGAGCCAGATTTGGATTCATTAAACAATGAACAGAGAGAAGAGGAAGGGTGGGGCGTGGGGGGGGCGCGGGGGGGGGGGGCGCTAAGCTTGATTTTCTTTAAAACATATAAAAGTTCCCCGAGTGGAGTTTCAGTTGGAGGGATGACTTAAAGAAAAGCGGATTGGTACAAAAAAAAGGGAAATAATGCCAATAAAATGTTTAGATTATACACATGGAAACCATTTTGCAGAAAAAAGGCATTGTTACGCAAGGCTGGTTTGAATGATTTAAGTCGGGCTGTGTAGTAAATCATGGATATAATTAGCAAATGGCATACTGCTCAAGTAATTTATCATTATTTAGAGGGCACCATTCCAGAAAAAGACTCTGCGATCTGCAGACCTACTGCAGAGTTCTCAAATAAAGGGCCACAAACACCGACTCAATAGAATATTGATACAGCAGAGAGAAGAATAGGAGGCTGCACAAAAGAAGAGCCAAGGTGGAAATGCTGGAGAGATTCAGATAACCCTGACTGAGGGAGGAGAGACGGCCATTTGATATCTTTTCTCTTACACAAGAGTGTCTGTGAAGCATAGAGTATATTTAAAATAAACCATACGAGATGAGCTTTTAACCCAATAAGTGCTCCTCCTGCGAGCTGCCGAACAGAGGCTCGACGCTGATTTAATAAGGAAACGTCCCTGATGCAAATGATCATTCTCAATTCCTCTAACTGGACAAAATGATATTCTACCAGCCAAATTAGACAGAAATTAGACTGATAAGATTTTTTTTCCCCAATAAGAGGTCGTTAATGTTCATGGGAGAAAATAAAGATTAATGCGGTCGGAGGACGTCACACGCCGCCGTTCGCTTTGATGTTTACGGAGAACCTGGAAATCAGCAGCCGTCACGTGGTGCCAGCTTTCCATCAGCATTAAGCACATAACCAGGCGAGCCTGTGCATCTCCTCGCGCTCGCTGGCGTGCGGGTGTGTGCAAACACATGTTTATGCATGCGTGTCAGCCCCAGCCTGTGTGTAGATGTGTGTTTGCGTCTTGGAGAGCCATTTGGACCGGCTAAGACATCTGCTCCATCATACGTCAGGGGCCTGGTGTGACATCTGGGGAATATACTGTATCCTGCCTTGCAACATTACACACAATTTACTGCTAAAGGTCATTATGTACCCGTTAATCCACTTTTAATTGATATCAGCGCAAACAGCACAACCTCCCAGCCGAATGACAGATCGTCACCGCCACAGAAACCCAGGAAATTACCACCAGGCGGGTAAAAATAGACCCGTAAACTTTTGGCTGCTGTCACTTGGATGGACTCCTCTGCACACTTTAACCTCGGAAAGGTGAAAAATCAACTAATGAAAAGTGAAACGGAAAAACTCCCCTGATGACAACGGGAAAACAACCGAAAACATTCGACAAGCTACGTCTGAAGAAAAGACGTTCTAAAAACAGATCAAATTAATTGTTGCTTGTCTTTAAGGTATTGTTATTGTAAACGCTCGCTTTGTGTAAACATTTGATGAGAATTTCAGGAAAATGTACATTTGTTGAGTCATGATATTTTCTAAAAGTCCCACCAGCAGTTTCTCATCTTTCCGCACCATTTTCAGGATTTCCCCCAAAATGTGAAGCAACATGTGGGTGAACGGCCTCATTCATCCAGGAGTTACGGCATCTGGATTTAAAATCTTCTTTCTTGTAACATTTCGTCACTTAAAAGAAAATTTTAAGTTCAAATGTCAAGTTCAGATGCAATAACTCAACTTCAAGACCCATCAGTAATTTTTACAATGCTATTTAATCGTATCCACACTGTGGTTGGGGCAGGTTACATGCAGGCGAATATTCCAAACAAAACCTGAGCCAAAAAGATTGTTTTTGGATCCAAACTCTGCCCTTTTAGGCCAACGTTTGGGTTAAGAGTCATAATCCCAGATTATCCAAAATGTAAGCACCTTTTGGAATTATGGAGCTACTCAGCGAGGACGGAAAATGACGAACTGTTTCCTGCTAACAGCACCAATTTCCCGACACAAGATTCAAACTGTGTCCCTTAAACGCTTGTGGGAAAAACTACTGTGATGGATCAGTCAATCCTGCCATCCCATATTTCCCCTTTTCCACCAAAAATCAAACTAGTTCTTGGCCTGTTGTGACTGTATCAGAGAACTGGACACAGTGTGACATCACCCATATGAATGTGATGTCACCCAAATGAAGTAAACTCAATCGACATTTCTTCATGCTACAGACGTCTCCATGTTGGAGTCAGATGTGTCAGTCAGACTGAGTTTCTATGGCAATCACTCTCTGCAATCAGGAGTGAGCTTGTTGAAAGGCCACACCCCTTCCACTTGAACGTGGACTCAGGAGAATCTATCAAGCGTTTTTATTCGTTGGACGTGGGGGCCAGCAGGATCCTCCTTCGTTCATTGAGGTGTCTGATTTATCAGTTTAGAACTTCAATAATTTAAACTACAGAAAAAATTAGGATTATCAAGAACACATTAAAAAAGGTTTCAAGAAGGTTATTCTGACCAACAGAATGACCGCGTAGCAGCTGTTTATTTCTCTATAGGAGTCTATGGGATTTTGGTTTCTTGGAGCCAGCAGGTACTTCCTGTTTGGAACGAAAGGTGTCAGTCCAGTTCTCACGTACCGTCAGTGGTATCACTTTGTGTAATGCAAAGCAAAGTCAGAGCTACAGACTTTTATGTTCTGCATTGAGCCAGTACCAGTTCTAAGTCAGAACCAGAACTCAACAGTTCTTTGGTTTTCTTCTCCTCCATGAACCTGAAGTGTTAGAGACTCCCGCTGCTTTATGAGCATCACACTCCAGGATTCCAGGCCGGTGGGTGCTCTCGGGCCTGTCACGGACAGACGGTTTCACGTGTACCGTTTGATCCCTTGGTGAATCCGTGGTCGGACGCTTGGTCCATGAGGCGTGTCTCAGTTTAAAAGCACAGACTGAGGTCTCTTTAGTTATTACTGAACCAGAAAAAAGCTTGTAATATTGTCAAGAGAAACTGTTCAATTACCAAAGAGGTGTGGGGGGTGCGTATGCACAGGGGAACTTTACATATCAAGTGTTCTCTATGGAGCAATATTAAATCCAGCCCTCGTACTGTATTAAAGACATTGGATTGCAGAGATTGAAAATTGAGAAAAAAAGGTTCCTTTAACGGGGGGGGGGGGGGGGGGGGGAGAGAAGAAAAAAAAGCCACGGCCCCCCCGCGACCTCTATAACCGAAACGAGTGTGGAGAGGAGGAA
>BSAI01000104.1:27906442-27938042 GCA_036245035.1 Adrianichthys oophorus
GGGGGGGGGGGAGAATAGAGAGAGAGATCACAGGTCCCCCCTGATTCATCCTGATTACAAGGTTAGGTTAAGGTTAAGTGACACGGGCGAGTCATGCCTCCTCTCTTCCTCTGTCTTTCACCCCCCCCCACGCTCATTTAAAGGTGAGCAGCGACTCTGATTGGCTGACCGGCTCTGCCTGAAGTTATGTGTGGCTATTGTCAAGAGCGAGGACCTTTTTATTTTTTCCACGCAGCTGCTTACTGCTAAATAGTGCCTTGTCCAGAAGGGGACAATCTGGGCCTCTAATTGCTGTCACTGAAGCCTAGATTCATTATGTGACTTTCCCATTAAAATGTGAGCATTAATTTGTATAATGAAATATCACCCTCTGCAGCGTGTTCATTAGCTCTGGCCCCCACACTGTAGTGCCACAGTCGCACAATGTTAGCTACCTAGAAAACTGCGGTTAATTTTGCTAATGGATATTTCCCCACTCACTGTTCAAGAGGAAATTAATACTGTAACATTAGCTCTTTAACTTTTGGAGAAATTCAAATTCACTTCATTCCTTTCAGGCGGCTGTTAGTCACTCATTAATCTGGCAGAGCACAACTTGGGCCTGGACCGGCGGCAGGAGGCGTCTCACCGGGGACGGACGCCATATCCAGAGGGGGCAGCCAGGATGTCAGAAGCTGCTGTCATTAGGTCATGGGGGGGTTTACGGGTCACATGTTGAGGAACCATCAAGCCTATCGCTCCTCATGAGTGTTAAAGCCCTTGACTGTACATGAAAACTGGACTGAGTGACTCCTCCCCCCTGGTGTTCCAAACAGGAAGTACCTGCTGGCTCCAAGAAGCCAAAATCCCGTAGACTTCAATAGAGAAATAAACAGCTATTACTCAGTCATTCTATTGGTCAGAGAAACTACTCTTGCTCTGATATTTTTCTTTTAAAGTTGTAAACAGACCAATCACATGCCGCAATAAAAGTAGGTGGAGCCTGCTGGTCTCCTCGTCCAACATTCAAAAGGTTTGATTGACAGATTTCCTGTAGCCCGCTTTCAAGAGGTAGGAGTGTGACCTTCCAGCAAGCTCACTCCTGACTGGCCATGGTGGTTGCCATAGACACTCAGACCAACTTGGACCAATCACTGCTTATTGACAATGACTGGCTCCATGGCGGCATCATATCACAAAAACTGGCGACTGAATCGACTTCCTTTGGTCTGGACACAGAGAAGCACAGTAGACTGGATTACATCATTGTGAATGAGTGAACAGCAGGCACGGTGGAGGTCTCAGCATGAAGAAGGGCTCTCATGTGTTCTTCCTTTATTTCTCCAAGAACAGACGGAACAGATCTGATGTGGTTCTGCTTTTTGAAGTAAGAATTCAATTTCTGTTTTTGGTTTTTCTGCTCTTTTTGCAAAGTTTATACGATGCCGCTGGCTTCAGGTGTTCTGTTGTTTTCATTTGAGAAAAACCTCAGAAAAGAGTCCAGTTTGTGTCTTTCTCTTCAAATGAACTCCTAACCTTGATAATCTGAGATAGGTGATTCAGGTAAGCTCTGTGTAAGGATCTTATTGTCTGGCTCAATAATTCTCCCACCAGACATTTGTAGGTTAATGAGTTCTTACCTGCCATGAAGCCTGCAGGTGATCTGCAGAAGTGATTCGCTCCAGATTTCATGTCAAGGTTTCTATGATTACATTCTATCGGTTCTGGTTCTGGTTTGAATCTAATTGAGAGGTTTGGATGTTTGCGCACATTTGTGAGACACATTTTGTACAGAAAAATCTGGGATAATAAATGATTCACATTACGTTAACAGCTCAGGGAAATATAATCCTTGTAAATCATTTATAACCTTATCAATAATAAATGTGCTTTTTTAATGTGATCCATTATTTAAATAAATGTGTTTATAGATAATAAATAATATTAACCCTACATAATGTTTTTTTGGTTTGTTTTTCTTCCTAAACTTGTTGCTTTTACGTCTAACAAAAGTTAAAAGTAAAAAGACGAGGAACTTTAGAAACTACATAAAAAAACAAAAAAATGTTCAAAAAAATGATCAAAATAAGGTAAACATGATCTGATAAGGCTTTCATCAATCTTTTATCCTGTAAGTGACAAATCGATAGAAATCAGCTGATCTTTGTGTGAAGTTTATTCTTTATCTTTTAAAGAACCGTCAAGAATAAAGATAACTTAAAGGCTGTTGTTGTGTAGGGGGGGGCTCCTCAGAGAAACAGCACAGTCAGCATTTATCTAAAGGTAGCTCTGAGACATCTTCACCAATAGGTGTGCTCTAAACTACCCCCACCCCATCTGAGACCACGCCCCCCACACACACTTAGCAGACCTGAGTCGGGACGGACCAGCTTTGTTTTTGGGGATCGGGGCAAACTGGCAGGTGAGTGATGTCACGGGCCAGAGCGGCGGCTTCATTAGCGCGAAAGGAAACGGCGCCGCCCTGGCCCCACGCCTAAATGAGGGACATTGTTAGGAGGCACCCACCATTTGGATTTATGTCAATTTCTGGGTGCTCCCATCCGTGGAGGTGGGGGCTGTTTTTGGTGAACAGACTGAGACAAAGATGAGAACTAGTGCAGAGGAACCCCTGCGACAGACTGGCGACCAGTCCAGGGGTGTACCCTGCCTTCGCCCATGAGTAGCCGGGTTAGGCTCCGGCAGCCCCGTGACCCCGAAAGGGATAAAGCGGATTGGAAAATGAATGAATGAATGAATGAATAGTGCAGAGGAGGATTATGGAAGTTTTATGACGCCTTCAGGAACCTGCAGTTCATCTTCATAGGGAAGTGGGGGTGGGGGGTGGGGTGGGGGGGGGTGACTCACCTGTGTGTATCCGCAGGTGGACCTTCAGGTGGTGGGAGGTGCGGAAGGACTTGCCACAGTAGGGGCAGTCCTTGGAGGACGTGCCCAGAGAGCGCTCTCGGACCTGTGCAGGGGGGGGGCGGGATGCTCCCTGCCGCCTTCACCAAGTCCTCCCCAGCATCTGGAAAAAGACACGGGGGGGGGCAACAGGAGGAGTGCTGAGTGCCACTTCAAACCACACAAAACGGTTTCTCTGAGCGCCTTTCATCAGACGGCGTGCACGAGCAGAAGTTCACGCTGACAGAACGCTGACAGTTCATAAGACCCCCCTTAACACCATCACGCTCCTGTTAAGCACACGCAGGAGAAAACGAACAAAGACAGGCAGAAAAAAGGACGGGAGAATCGGGCTTTGTCAGCATCGCAGGATATCCTGGTAGCGCTTCCAGCGACCTGATTTTGACAGGTAGCTGTCAGAGATATGATGAGGTGATAACCGTTTCTGACCCCGCCTCCCACTTCCTCAGCACCAAAACTGACGCGCAGTTCAGCGCAACAGCCGTCTGCTCAGCGCAAATCTAAAGATGAGTGACGACGACCGGGGAGCGCGCTGACAGCAGCGTCATCAGGTCAGGTTGAGCCTTCGACACACCTCGCCGTGTTTCAGGGCCTTCATTAGGAAACAACACAAAACATGGACGTGTGACCGAAAGTGCGGCAGCTCCGGCGGGTCGCGGCGGCCGTCAGATGAGCGGCCCACACACAACGCCATGAAAGATTCACAGATTGCACAGCAAAGCATTCTTTCTTTGACTGCGGTTCTTTTTCTTTACTGTCTTTATGTGCAGCAGCCGCAGAATGCGGCCGGCGTTTTCAGCGTGAGCCGCTGCAGCTGGAGAGAGCATATAATCTGGAGCAGAACTGGTTTTATTTTCTAATCTGCAGAGTGATTCTGCATTTGTGTGCAGAGAAAGGAAAGAAAACACGTCTAAATTGAGCTTTTTTAAACCGATTCTGTTCCTTCCTGCCCCCCACCCCCTTCACAGAGTCAAATAAGGTTTACAGAATGGAAAGACCCCAGTCAGCAATTCCCCCCCATCACCACCACCACCACGCCTGACACTGAACACACAACTGCCTCCAGCTAACGTCTCCATCAGGCTGAAGGCCGTTTATCACAAACATGACTGTAACTGTCGACAAAAGGCAGACAGTGAAGAGCAGCTGCCTCCGCAGAAAGGTCCTCAGCCCTTTTCCCCGGCACTGTGGGAAAAGGAGAATGAAGAACTTAAAGGCAGCTGTGGCCACAGAAACCACAATGGAGCACAAGCAGAAACACAAGTCAACTTTGTGTCTTTAAATATCTGTTTTTTTTTAATAAAAGACAAAGTTTTAGCCCCGCCCCCCAACAGTGACAAGTACGACCCAGAACTGCCCCCACAGAGGTGACATTTGATCTTCATCACTGTAGGTCCTCCTACCCCAGGAGGAGAAGATCCCGGGTTCTGGTGAAGACGGTTCTGATCTGAACATCTTGTTGTTCTGCTTTAAACAACTTTCATTTAAGTTTCTTGTACTGAATCTCTTTGGTCTTTTACGGCAGTTCAGCGGATTTTCAAAGTGCCAACAGTCTGTTTGTGTGCCGACAGGCTGCTGTGTGCTGTGGCAGATCAGCACCATAGTCTCATACCTAAAAGGTTTCTGGTTCAAATCCTGGTTGGGTCTTTGCAGAGTTCACCTGTTCTTCCCGTGAGTGAGCTAGTTTTCTCTGGCAGCTCTTTCTTGTCTGTCTGTATAGACTGTCTTTACCGCATATTTACCTCTTTACTGCCTTTGCCACATCTGACCATGTCTTTACCGCATCAATACTGCGTCTCGACAGCCTCTACAGTGTTTTTAACCACATCTTTACTGCAATTATTTTGGATCTCTCTTGCTTCTTTACCGCAACATTACCAAATCTTTACCAAATCTTTATTGGGACTTTGTAGCGTCTTTACCAGATCTTTACCATTACTTCACTGCATCTAATTGTGTCTTTACTGAATCTTTACCACATTTGTACAGCATCTTTACCATGTTTTTACTATGTCTTTACTGCAACTTTTATGTGTCTTCACCACATTTGTACTGTATCTTTACCATGTCTTTACATCTTCACCACATCTTTACAGCATCTTCACTGCGTCTTTACTGCATCTTTTACGTGTCTTTACCACAGTTGTACTGCATCTTTACAGCATCTTTACTATATTGTTACCATTTCTTAACCATAACTTTACTTCTTTTTTACCATATCTTTACTCTATTCTTACAGTTATCTTTAAAGCATCTTTACAGCGTTTGTAACAGATCTTTAGTGCATCTTTACCACACCTTTTCTGCATTTTTACTGAATCTCTATTGTGTCTTTACCAAATCTTTACTGCATCAAACCGCACCTTTACCACATTTGTACTGGATCTTAACAGCATCTTTACCATTTCTCTACCGCGTCTTCACCCTATCTTTACTGTCTTTTGACATTTTCTTTAAAGTCTCTTTACACCAACTTTACTTAATCTTTACCGCATCTTTACAGTGTCTGCATCACATCTTTATTGTATCTTTATCGCATAATCATGGTATTTTTACTGGATCTTTACCGCATCTCTATTGTGTCTTTACCGAACCTTTACTGCATCTTTACCTCACCTTTAACAATCTTTCTTCCACCATTACTAGGTCTTTACCACGTCTTTACTGAGTCTTTGTCCTTTCCTTATCCAGTTTTTGCTCTAGGATAGATGGGATTGTAATGACCTTTGTGACCCACAGGATGAAATGTTTGATGGATGAATCCTTCTCTCTCAGACCATTTGGTTTTTATTTACTTTAAACATCAACAATTTCATTGATTTGGAAAAAACATAGGTTATAAATTGATATTATTATAGTAAACTTAAAAAAGTAAACGTAATTTAAAAATGTAAGTAAGATTGAGGCATATTCAAGAGTTCTTTATTCCTGTTTCCATTCAGTTCTCATGTTTGGTTCCTCCATTATCATTTTTTGAAAAATATATTGTATCGTTTTTATATAAATAAAAATCATGTAATTGTTATATTCATGAAAATGGTAAATGTTGAAAAAATATGTAAAGGTGGGACGTATTATTATCAAAAATAAAACATTTCCCACTCGCTTCATCTAAAAAGTGTAGTTTTGTATTCTGCTTCTGAAGCTTCGCCCGCCAGCAGGAAATATTAAATAAAGGCAGATACAACTCCCCCAGCAGTGGGTCCAGGACCGCACCATACTGCCGCCGTGCTCGCCCGCTCATAAACATATTTCCAGGGGTCTACTGTACAGATCCCTTTTTGGCAGGGACTCCCAGCATCGTGTAGCAGACAGTGGCCCACCTGCCCACCCCAGATGGGGCAGAAATAAAAAAAATCCAAAACACAGATTAGAAGCAGGACACACACGTGCACTCACACACGTGCACGTACGCACACTCGTCCTTGTGTGTCGGGGTTAATGGCGCTCCTGTAAGAGGAGGACTCTCCACTGAGAGGAGGTGAGCGTGCTCTCCTGGCATAAACTCCCCTTCAATAATAAATGGGCCTCACACGTTTCAAACACACACACACATTTCGAGGAAACTTCCCGTGCACACCCTTCACTCTTCACGTGCACGTCTTGGAGTGTCCGCGCCTTTAATCAGCCGACTGATCCGGAGCTTTAACGCGGCCGCTCCAATTACTGTAAAAGTCATCCTGCTCCATATAACCGCAAATATTGACACTTTATTGCACAACACATTTATGACATTTTGAAGGTCACGCTGTATATTAAGGTGTCGCCGTTCACGCCGAGCCGGGCTGGAGGGGGGGGGCCTGATTGCCTGTTGACACCCAGCTGTAACTGTCCTCTGAGTATTGATTTGGAGCAGCTTTTTATGCAAAGGTTTGCCAAACGTTGAGGGGATTGTCACCGGTGATCATGCAGCAAACACAGCCTTCTTATGCGGAACGTTCAGAACTGGCGTGAACCCGGTTTTAAACCCAGAACTGTAGTGAACCCGGTTTAAAGCCAGAACTGCAGAGTTTAACTAAACATCAACCTTCTTCTGGCAAACGGCGTTTTTTTTCCTGCGAGCCGTCCTCTTCCCTTCAGCGCGAGGAAAAAAAAAACATGACAAACGCAGAACTGCGAATGTGCAAGTACAAGAGTGTCACAGAGGAGGGGGGGCAGGGGTAAGAAGAAAACATGTATAATTCAGCTGTATCTGATCTGAGACCAGCTCCTCTCCCCTCTGCCTTTACTGGTGTCACGGCGGCGTAATGGAACATGCCAGAACAAAGGCTCCCAGATCAGATTGGAGCAGAGTTGAGCAGGCCATCTGGGAGGCAGGCTGAGTATCAGTCACTCCGCCGGCTGTCTGCTGCACTCACACCCGTGCACACACGCACGCTCGTGCACGCACACACTTCCCCACTCCACTGTGCTGCACAGAATGTGTGTCCATGAGAGCGAGTGTGAGACACCTCACTCTCGCATCGACCGCAGGGATTCAAGCCCCCAGCCCCCCTCTGCGCACTCTGACTGACTGACAAATATATAAATTGATATGGACCTGCACGTGCACGCGCTCATGCTCGCTCCCACCGCACCCATGAACAGGGGGATGACAGAAATAAAAGCAGCACGTGTTCGATGCCGGTTCTGCGGGTCACGCTCTGTGATTTCACTTTGAGGAGGGAAAACCGTGTGCGTGCGTGCGCATGTGTGTGTGTGCGCATGTGTGTGTGTGAGTGGGGGGGTTTAAACGTACAGAGGGTCATACAAAAACAAAAACGACCAGAAGATGCCATTATAATAATGCATCACATGACTCCACAGCCAAACAACCACACGATTTTTTTTAAAGTGGGGGTGTGTATTAAGAGAAATTGTGTAGGGGGGGCTGTGATGACATCATTTGAAAGGCATTAGGCTTTTAAAAATGCACCCGGGGGGACTTGATTTCCTTACGCCAGAGTAACACAACACCATCCGGCCTGATGCTCGCCTGTGCCCCCCCCCCCGTCCTTTTTTTTTTTTATTTGGACCGGTGCCATCTTTGTGAGCGTCTGCTTCATGCGAGTTAATCAATTTGAGGTTTAGTTACACTGCTGATGCTAGCACTCCAGCCTCGGCTAGAACGTAATCTGAACTTGCAGAATTTATTAACCAAACACCAATTATCATTAAACACCACTGCATTATACCCCTCACCCCCACCCCACCCCCCTTTTACCACCTGACAAGGACCACTAAATGAAATTTCAGATTAAAGTTATTTGGCCTCATGATTTATGGCTGCAGAGAAAAGCTGCCTTAATGTGCAGATGCTTTTTTATTTATTTATTTCACTTTAGTTTTCCTCAGTGGGAACACACACCCACATACGCACGCATGTGTGTGTGTGTGGGGGGGGGGGGGGGGGTCTCAGAGGTATTACAGTAAGCAGGACCAAGGAAAAAACAAAATGAAGATGAGGGAGGGGCAAAGAAATGCATGTTTGCTCTGATTTTCTCCTCATTCTGTAGAAAATAAAGTAATAAAAGAAAAGTTTTTGTTTGTGAGATTCAAACAGCAGCAGAATGTTTCACATATAGGGGGGGGGGGGTAAACAGGAGCACCAGATGTTCTTTGATGTTAATAAAGGCATTTATTATTAATATTAATTAGACCACATTCGGCAATACATTTGGGCCATTTCCAAGTCAATTAAGCAAAATGGCATTCGGGAGATGTTGAAACGACATTTTAAGGCAGGTGTTCGGCGCCTAATAAAACATTTTCCCAGCTCCTGAAAAACAGCCCTCCACCCCACCCCACCCCGCTCACACAGTGTTTTTTATTTGGGCAGATTTTATTTATCCCCCTTTGTTTCCTTCACGTCAGTCTTCCTCTGTTGTGCGGCGAACGCAGCGGTTCCGACCGTATCTCCAAAACAGCATATTGAGGATTGTTTACGGCTTTAGATTGCATTATCTGTTGTAAATAAACGGTTTTGGTGGTTCTGCTAATGCGCTCGGTCCGGTTTGACCGAATCGGAGCGCTTGATGGTGGTGCGGACCTGAATGGGCTCCTGCCACTGCTCGGATGTGCTCGGGCGTGTGTGTGTGTGTGTTTTTGGCAGCAGGCCCTCCTGCTTTCCCATTTTTTTCCCGCCCTACAATGGTAGATTAACAATCTGTGCGTTCATTTATCAGCGTGTGCGATTTGGACTCTTGTTCATGCCGCGCTGCACTTTTCATGGCTGAAAATTAATGAACAAGCCTCCCCTCGCAACAAACATGCACCTGTGCTGCAGAGATGCTAATCACAAACATTTATATTTATTAGCGAACGCCCGCGCTAAGAGGGGAGTCGCAGAAGTGGAGCCCCCCCCCATCTTTTTGTGAATGGAAGCCGGTTGGGAAAGTTCGCCTCCGAAGGTTGGAGGAACCTGGAGGAGGCGAGCCGCTTCCAGCAGCATGACAAACGGCGCCTCTCTACCCCAGCAAGGGTGGAGGGGGGGGGGGCATAAGTTCCTCCCTGGCACCGGCCCACCTTTGTTCCACCCCCACCACCCAATACTCATGTCTGTTTCAGGCTTCAGAGAGCATTGGAAAAAGACTGTGGTGCGTGGGGGGCAGTGATGTCTCACTAAGTTTACAGTGAGTCCTCGTGCACGGGGGGCGTGCATGTGCATGAGTGCACGGCAGACAGTTTGGGACAGAGGTGGGATTCTGCTGGGACAGTGTTGTGTGTGTGTCTGAGTGTGTAATGCCGTAATAATGGGGGTGTCTATTCATCATGTCCCCTCTCAGTCTGTGCTGGCAGGAAGTGCTGTGGTTACCATTAGTGAAGCATGACTAGGCTGCTGCTTCGCTGACGAGGATGCTGCTGGATCTGAGCGGATGGACTGATCCAAAGAGGGGGGGTGGAGGAGAAACCAGAGCAGAACATATGACACCCACCCTGCCGCACTGTCTCTTTAACACTGAATAAAGCAGAGCTCCTCCCTGAGCCGCCATTGATTTCCTATTCATTCCCGAGCACGCTAAATCAACAGCGGGCACAATAGGCCAATCATCAGACTCCGCTGCTGCACTCCCATCCCACCTTCAATCCATCTGGCAGTGGTCAGAGCACTGTACGACGTCCACGCACACCGCAGCCATTAGCCGCGTTATTCTCCATCAATGAGAATGAATCAATTAAGGCTCATTAAGGATGCATATTAAGGTGGAGTAATTATCTGGTGAGGAATGTAGCCTCGCTGATCGATAGCTCGCCAGCAAACACTTAGAGACATACATTACCACCAGGGATGGAGACTTTTAACAAGCCCTTCTCCGGGGGGGGGGTGGGTCATGACACGTATGTTTGCATGTGACTGACTCTGGTTTTCAAGCAGTCCAAGGTCGAGAACAGAATCTGGGTCCAGAACCGCCTTTTGGATTTGGTTCCTGCAGAACCTGAAGTGCTCTTCAGCCTGAAACTCGATGACGCTTCTCCTTCCTCCAGGTGACGTTGACTTGAATTTGATTTGGAGCAACTGGACTTAAAATCTTCAGATGAGCAAGAAAACATTTTCAGGAGTCCAGTGGCCTCCACATCCAATGTTTGATAGACAGATTCTCCTAAGCCTGCTTTCAGTGGAGGGCTGTGGCCTTCTAACAAGCTCACTCCTGATTGGAGAAAGTTGTTCCCATTGAAGACTCAGACCAATCACTACTTAATAAGATCGTCTGGTTCCAACATAGCAAAGTCCATGTTGCAGAAAAATGGCGACTAAGTTGGCTTCATTTGGTTGGGATAAACATACATAATAGACATATTTTGCTCCCTGAGAAAATGTTCCTCTCTTCAAAGCTTTCTGTGTGTTGATGATGGACCTCTGAGGTTTTTTTGGACTCACAAAGCTGCAGAAACACCTTAGGAACTCTTAGGACTTAAACCTGTCAGAAACTTTGCTCTGTTCTTGAGTTTTGGTAAAGTTACAGCTGCTTTGAAGCAAGGCTCTGCTACCTGTAGCTCCTGAGCCACAGGTGGTTCTTTCACCCCTCCAGTGTGACTCTTTTTTAAGTTTAATTTAAAGGTTCTCAGTTGTCTTAGTTCTGTTCTTTACCTGAAGAGGCGACCCAGATAATCAGCCAAACATTGTCAAAATCAACCAACATTTTAATTGTTGTGGAAAACTTGACTTTAGGTATCAAACCATTGTATCCGAGTACCAGGTTGGACACTCTCACACTAGTCCACTAATCTGGTAAACCTTCTTCACTTGATGTGAAACCAAACTCAGATCTCAAAAGAAAAAAAGAACTTCAAATGTGAAAATCAAATGAAATGAGACTTCATTAGTTTTGGACTTTAATAGTTCAGGTGTGAAGCACGGTGGTGGAGTAGTGATGATTTGTTTAGCAACGACTCTCTGTTCAGTTCCTGTCATAACTGGACTTTTGAGAGTTTCAGAGAAAAAGGCCGGCTCAGATCGGGCCGGCCGTGAGGCAGGAGTTGACCACAATGAGGGAACTTTGCAAACCTTCAGTGTGTGTGGGGGGGGGGGGGTTAAATGCCCTCAGTCTGGCTAGATGCAAGCAAATAAAAAACCACACACACATTTGCATGCACAAAGTAACACAATCCCATGCATGACGCCTAATAAAGAGCACGCTCAGTCCCAGTCGCATAATTTTAATTTGTTATGAAGGTCATTGACAGCAAGTAATAATCACCATTGGGGATCTAACAATTTGCCATTTTGGAACATTGAGGCACTGATGACTCAACTATTAATAGATCTGCCCTCCCCCCACCCACCCCCACCTCCTTAGCCCGCCTGCCCACGTCGCCGATCCTCCAACAAAATAAAAGCTTTTTTTTATATTTTACACACAAACTTTAACTTTGAACCCTCCATCCTCGCCCCCCAGTTTAAAACACAATGACAATTTTTCTTAGCATCCAGCTCATTTATTCTGCGCTGCCGCTCCTCCACAGCCTTTCAGACATATGGCATTTGTCGCCAAACAAATACGTCCGGGCTAAAGCTATTTTTATCACGCCGCCGTTTGCTCTTGTTAAGTGATCGTCAGAGTTGGGGGCTGAAAAGAATCGGAGTCCTTTATCTTTCAGAGGCTCAACAACTCAAGACTAATTGCAAATTAATCTGGATGGGGATATCTGCAGCGAGAGGGCCCAGTCAGAACGGCGAGGAACCAGTTGTGGAGTATTTATAGGAGAGCTGAACGCGGGGAGGAGAGGAGGAGCGAGGCCGGAGATGGAGGCAGCCAAAACCCCAAAGACACAGCGCCACATAATTGCCTGCTTCTCTACATCCAAGCATCAAGGCTGAGGATTGTGGGTATTAATAATTGATCATTAGCTTGATAGCGAAGTGTGCAGAAGTTCTTTCTCTTTTTTTTGTGGTGGAAATTTGGAAGGGCTGTTTTGGGTTTCTCCTGCAGGCGTGGAGCGCCGCCGCCGTGCTTGTGAGGAAGGTCAAGTGCGCTTGTTGCAGAGTGATCATTACTGCTCCAAACAAAGACCCCCTCGCAAGCTCCTCCGTCTCCGCTTTGAGTTTAAGGTAATTTCAGGTCAAAATCAGCCTAATCTATCAAAATTCTGGAGGTGTTAACATATCAAACGTGCGGCGCGTTGACGGCGGCTCTCGGTGGCCCAGCGGAGGTGATTTCAACACTTGAGGACAAAGTAAGGCAAGAATGACTGAAAGTCTGACTGGAGACTGCAGTTGATGGTAGTTAACTTCATGCTGAGAAAATGGGTTTTGATTTGCAGCCTGGTTGCCGGGTTATGTCGCTGTCGATGACTGTCAGTGTACCCCCCCGTCCTGCGGTGGAAGACCTCTGGGCACCTTGACTGTTGTTTAACTGCTTGTGGCGTGAGGCAGCAGAGGAAATTGGTCATTAAATCCAACAAGCTAAGGCAACCCCCCCCACCCCTGGTGCCCCAGATCTGTTCCCAATCAGAAAGCAGGAGTGACGGAAAGCAGCCGTGAGCTCCGCCGCCCAGAGCTGGCATTAAAGCCACGGCGACGTCACCAACTTCTAGCATCAAGACTATGAACCTTCAGGTGGAAAAAGATTCAAACAGAGAGATGTTTGCAGCCGGGCAGCAGGAAAAAAATCCATCTGCTATAAAACTTTAGAAGTTTCCTGTCCCACTTCTCAAACTCAATGTTTCAGACTCAGGAAACTTTTCACTAACATAAAAATGACTTGTTCTGACTCTTTTACTAAAAAGCTTTAGCTCCAACGTTCTTTGAACTGCCATCTAGTCTTCAACCATTTACACAATAATGCGATTTCAACGTATTCTGAAGTAGAGAAAAGTAGCCTTGAGATTTACATTAGTGAGGTGTTTATGCAATCAACGTAAACCAGCTCTTATAAACGGAAAGGTGCAAATCTGCTTTTATTTACATTGGAACCCATTGGAAGAAATGTGTAAAGAGTCGAAGAGTAACAGTAGTTCAAGAGCGTGCGCTAGTTCGCTGCTGCCAGGGACACCTCTGTCTGGGTTACTGTAGTCTCCACCCTACAGGACGCTCCGGATGATGAGGCGCAGCATCAATATATATATAAATACATATATACAAAATTCATAGTAAGATTCATGTCTTAAAACAGGTTCCTCCGTCTCATAAAACATTCTGCATCACTGGTATTTTATATAAAATGCATTACCAATAACAAGTCAGGTTGACAAGATAGCAGATACATTTTACTTCTGCGGGTATTTTTGGGGAACAAAAGCCGACTGACCGGTTCAGGGAGTAAACGCTCAGTTTGGGATCAACCCTGACAGGATTTCCTTTAAAGGAAAATCTGTAGATGGAGAAGGTGATGATGGTCTCAGTGATGATGCTTCAGTGTTCCCTGATTATTCTGACTGAAATACTACAAAGACAGTGTTGTAACCAAGGTCAGGCAGAATGTGGGGGGGCGGGGTAATTGTGTTCCTAATGGTCTGAACCTTATTAGAGGAAAAAATGATAAAAACTCCTTTATCAACAGAGGCTTTAATATGAAGAGGAGGAGGGTTTGTGGGGCGAGTAATGATGGCGAGGAGGCGTCCAGAGCCATTTCTATGTTTGGCAGCAATTGGAAAAATACTCTTAAACACCCAAAGCCTTCAGAAAGTGACCCGTAAGACAAATCCTCTCACAAAAACAAGTGGTTTAGGTTTAATCAATGTAAAGAAAATCTACAGACACAAATTGCAGCATGACGTCTTTGAAAAGTCCGATGCAATCCTAACTGAGTTAAACCGTTGCAACAAAGATCAAGAGATGAAGAGTCTGCTCGGTTAGAAACAGACACAAATAAAGACATTTTATCTTCTGCTCTGAAATTAGAAGATGGGAAACCACAAACAATTTCAGAAACTGGACCAGAACTGGTGCATTGTTTCAACGAACCACACCAGGGAACCTGCAGTGCACCCAGATCCGTTTGTCCACACAGTCTCCTTGGTTATGTTGATTCTGGAGCCATATGGCTCAGCTGTAAGTCCTGATCTGATCCAGGTTTGGTCCTGGTTTGGTCGTGGTCCAGTCTAGGTCTGGTCCTGGTCTGATTCAAATTTGGTGTAATCCAGGTTTGGTTTCTGGTCCTCTTGGTTCCACAGGTGTGAAACCAGAACTCTAATTTGGACCGAAACAGGAGAACTCTGGTCCTCCTGAGAACGAGGATCTCTGTTCTCCTGCAGATGAACTCTGGTCTGGTTCATTTCAGTCTGAACACAGACAGACAGAGGAGAACCAGATGGAGGAGATGCTGAAAGCTCTGTGCGTTTGGAGGAGAAACAAACATCCACAGTGTGAATCTGAAGAGATCTGTGTAAACCTGTCGTCAGACTAGTTTCTCTGTCAAAATCAATCAAAAGATGTATTTTTCTATTTGAAAATATTTGAACTATTTGAACCTTTTGAGATCCCGTCCTGTTTCTTTTGCTCCAAATGAGAGAAATAAAAATGCTAAAAAAAGGACATAAATCCTTCCGGAACCTGTTCAGGGGCAGCCTTGAAGTGATAACCGGATGGAGTCCCTCAGGTAGGAGCTCCTGTTCGGTGTCCACTTTAAAGCGCATTATAAATTATTCCACATTTAATTTTATGGCTTGCCTTGGGGGTGGGGGGTGGGTGTGCAGAGATAAAAACCTCTCAGTGTGTTTAAAGGAACAGAAAGTATTTTAGGAAAAGGTGCAGAGAAAAAGAAGTCACAAACAGGGCGTTAGCGTGGGGGCTCTTTGATTTGTCCTTTAGGGAGCCGGTAGGACCGCCCCCCCATCACAAACCAGCTGAGTGCCAGCAGTGTGAGAGCAAAACCGGCACACTTGTTGCCCGGCTTTATCTTGTCCCGCTCCTTCCGTTCATTTCAGAGAATAAGATAAATGAAGAAGGTACATTTTGTACACCTGTCCCCCCTCTCACCTTCCTCCTCCCCCTAACGATAAGGGATTTCATTAACGTGAGAATGCTTGGGCTGAAAGAAACATAATTGCTTCTGCGTTGTTGTCCTCTCCGCCGCCGACGCCCTAATTTCCTCCTCGCCTTACTCTTGACTGTTAAGTGATCATGATATCAACAGGGGGCGGGCCAAGGGTAAAATATTGACAAATGGCAGTCACGTTTGGCATCAAGGGGAGGTGTGCACATCAAAGCAGTGGAGAAGGAGAAGCAGGAGTGCAGCCCCCCTCCCTGACAGATAACTGTATGTAAAAGATACATAATTCTCTGACTTGCCATTTACACGGCGCTGCACCTGCACGCCGCGCGGCGTAATAGACAGTTTAAAATGTCAGGGAAGTGCGGGTAAGTAGGAGAGACGGGTCGACGGCAGAATCTTAATTAGAACGGCTCCATCTAACGGCAGAAACAAACGTCTTCTTCTGCCGCAGAAACATCCCGACTCCTCTGCATCCATTTAAATAATTTACGCTCTCGTGACAGCCGCAACATCAGTGCAATTAGCAACAGATCTTCCCGCTCAAAGTCGGCCTCGCCGCCGCTGACCGGTCCACGGCCACATCTATCCGGGGATGGCAGAGCATCACAAGGATGCTCGCCTCTCGCCTGGAAAGGCATGTATAGGATTTACCTATCTGTCCCCAAGCAGACCTGGCTGCTGAGCCCGAGCCAGCGCCGCACGATTGTGTTAATTAATCTGCCATTGTGAGCGCGGGGAACAGCTGCACGGCTCTCGTGGCGGCGTTGTCAAAGCAAAACAATGCGATGTTAAGCTTCCCCCACTGAATCTTCCCGTACAAAGGAGCCCTGACAATTCAGAAACCCACAGATCAATTTTTACCAGCACTAATGTCTGACCTTTTAAGGCCAAAAAGGGATTTTTTCCCAGATATTCCAGATATGTGATACCCAGGATTCGGGCCAAACTGCCCCGGCCCCTCCCTCCACCACAGGGAGGGTGTGGGGGGGTGATGAGGTGGAGAATGAGCAGCAGAGGAAAAGTCACCAGCTGGGAGCTGGTATTTTAAAGCCGACAGTGTAACGGTATTTAGCAGGGATGCATCGATCATTCACTGCAGAACAAAACGGGAGAGTCCGGCCCGCAGACTCACAGCTCGCTTTCATTTAGCGGCAAATGCATCGATAAAATTTGGAGCTGCCGCCGCAAATGATGTCAGCAGCAGCAGAGCTCTGAAAAGCCGGTTGTCATTGCAGGCCTCTCGCCTCGGAGGAGAGTGGCATGGCCTTGGTGATGGTGATGCACCCCGAGAAAAAAAAATCATCAAGATGCCTGGCTGCCGCCGCGCTCTGTAGCAGAGCCCTTCTGTCAGGCAGGAAGCCCTCCAGCAGCCCACTGAGCCCGCCAGACTCCAGGAGCCAGGCCTGCACCTGACGAGGGTTCGATCCGGACCGGTCCGGGCGCCGGTGAAGCTGAGGGGAGAGGAGGCGGGACTGCAGCCCAATGCACGGTCTGCCAAAGTCAAGGAGAGGCGCTGAATCCCAAATCTGCCGACAGACCGCACAAATGTTCTTTTATTTCCTCTCATTCCAGAGTTTCTTGGACACTCAGAGTGTCAGAAGAGACACACAAACACGAGCGCACACACACACAGCTCTGAAAGCCTGCAGATGGGGAGGGGTGACACAGCGCTAACGCACTTCTGAGGAGTGATGCTCGCTGCAGCATCTCACCTGTCCAACATGCTTTGATTCCAGAATGCCATCAGATGTTGGATTTACCGCAACACTGAGCAGGGGAGAGCATGCGATCAGGAGAGGTGTGGGCAGATACACTTGACAACTCAACAGGACACTCAGCGGAGCCGGAAAAGGAGCTTTCCATCTTGTCATTGTGTTCTCCCTCATGGCTTTGCTGGTATCTGCTGCTGAAATGCTGCGTCTCGGATTGGAAGCGGGAATTTTTTTTCTTCCTCTTTTCCTCCTGTGCTGTCGGCTCCCTGATTGTTGGAGTATAAAAATAATCGTCATGGAAATAGATCTCATTGACAACTTGCCATCTTCACACTGTGAGCAGCTTGTGCCTCGTGAACATAATCCAGAAACGCCATCCAAAAACTTTCCTGCACAAACTTTCAATCCTCACTCTGCCCTTCTCCTCAAAGACAAAGGAGCAAATCCCAGTTTGTCATAGAGCAGCAAAACAGGTGGAGGTGTGAAGCTCAAGGATCAAGAGGGGGGGAGGGAGGGGGGGGGGGGGGCAGATACAAACACCGTAAAAAGGAGGATTGACCAAAACAGCTTTCCCGTCCCAGTCCTGAAAATCCAGCCCTCATCTCTGTGTCTAATAGGGAATTCTGCTGTGGCACAATCGGCCTCCACCTGCCAGGAGAGGTGGCATTTGGACTATCCGCCTTCCCCAGAGCCCGGTTTGTGGCTTAGCCCCCGACTTAGGAGTTGCAGAGGACCGTGGGGGGGGGGGAGCCCAGGATAAACCTGCGTCCTCGGGAGGAAACGCTCAGACTCCGGGGTCTCAGGCGTGTCCTTGGATTGAGCTTTGAATTCCTTCAGGTTGGAGACGGAGCTGAGAACTTCAGGAAGAGACCTTCAGGAGAGCTTGAGCTCTGCTAAAACCGACGGAGAAGAACTTTTTGATTTATGTCACTTAAATATTTCAGATAAAGGTCAGCAGGAAAAAACAGAAAACAGTTTGTTTTAGGAAAAACTTTTCTTTACTTTGAAAGGAGCTGCAGAACCCAACGACTTCTATCAGCCTCAGCAGCAGCATCGGCATCTCTGGAGGCAGAAATAATTAAATTCAAGGTTTGACCACCATATTTACCAAACCAGAGTAAGATCTTAGTCCAGACTTTGACCAGATTTCTCCAGAACCTTGACGTTGATTAATTCTAAGGTGGCACTGTTTGGATTGCTCTTCTGGGCTCTCAGACCAAGCTCACCAGCTGATGGAGGACGCCTTTATTTTGACAGAAATAATTAGTAATGACAAAGCAGCTCCACACCATCACACTCCCACCAACATTTCTGATTGGTCTCCTACAAGTCAGCAGTGGTTTGGGTCCAGAATCCCACTTTCCAGAAGGTTCCTGCTCAGTCTCATCCGTACACAGAACATTTATCTGGTTTTGTCAACAATCCAGACGTTTCTGAGTCAAACGAGGCCTCCTCTTCTCTCCATCTTCTTCTTCTTCTTATCTGTGACCTCCTGGAGGGTCCCCCACCCCCACCTTCACTTGTGTTGTTGAGACTCAGTTTGGTTGTTCGCCCGTAGGACGGTTCTCCTTGTGCATCCTTGTGGATGATACGATGAAAACATGTCGGCGTTTCAGAGCTTCTTCAAATCATTTAGATGAGAGACAAATGCAAAAACTCAAAACAAATCACCCCAAACCATCAACCCTCCACCACCGTGCTTTACACTTGAGTGCTTTAAGATCAGAATTAAAACAAAAATCTTTACTTTTGTTGTTTACGGGCACATTAAGGCCCAATGAGGAGCCCGGGTGGAGGTGGTCCACGAGGGAGGTCTACCTGAAAAGCGTTACTCTAATAACACAACAGTCGCTCTTATTTACAACAAGCGCGAGCGACACAAAAAACAGTTTGACACATTTTCTGTTACGCCTTTGGTGAAACCAAACACCTCTGTCGTTTTTGTAAACACAGCATCGATCAATCAGCCGCTTCTTTGGGAGCTAAAGATACATCCCAGCATATGTTCTTGACTGGGAGGAAAAAAACACACACAAAAGGTGTAAACCGGCAAAAATTGCAATTGCACTGCGTCTTGGAAAACAAACACTTTGCTTTGTTACCAAGACGACTGAGATAATGTGATTCCTGCGGCATTGTCAGCACCGCCACTCGCTACATTATCTGTGACAAGCTTAAGAGTAGATCTAGAGGCGTGAATGCGCAGATTGTGGCTTCAGCCATATTTGCATCAGCAACCTTGCCAGCGAGTTAAGCCGACGTCGTTTTCACGCCTTCGAGACCCCCGGTTTGATGTCAGCACTCGTGTAAACGGCTCCTCTGCGACAGGAAACACGCGCTTGCCGCTTCCATGTGGACAAACAGTCCGAAGGCCGCGATCTCCTCCTCTTTCTCTGACAAAATGAATTCAGCTCAGAACCTAATTAATTCACAAAGGTTTCATGTCTTAATCCCCAAAGTCAAGGGGGTTATTGTCCTCACAAATGAGGTCAGTGTTCCTCCCAGTGGAAATAAGCGAAGGAAGGAGCAGGCAGGGACTGAGCATGCTCCCAGAGCCAGCTCAGGCGGGGGGGGGGGGGCTCACATGCCACAGAGACGTGGAAGGAGGATGGTTAACTTGTCATAACTGATAGAAACATAAGTGGACCAGAGAAACAGGCATGATAGCAGTGGGGAAAGGGAAAATAAGACGCCTGCCAATCTTCAGCGCGCAGACCTTTTGACCAGGTGGATAAGACTCCGCCTCTGACGCTAACTGTCACCGAGGCCAGTCGCCATCGAAACTCCGAAGGCGAGGAAGCCTCATCCAAATGTGACAGGACGATAGCCATGATCCAGCCCTTCCTTCTGCTGGGATGACAAGGGGGGATGTGACACACATGGCCACACCATGCTGCCCGAAGCACAGTCACCACCAGCGGCCCACACAGGGTCCCTGTGGGGTGCGGGGCCCCGAGAAGCCGGCCGACCACTCCAACATGGGCCCGTCTCTGAGGACGCAGCCTCCCTTCGTTTAGACCATCCTGTGGGGAGGGTCGCCCGTCACGGCCTGCCAATGATAAGGTCGGAGGAGGTTAGCCAATGGCAGGCATGTTGAAAGGGGGGGGGGTCCAAGATGGTGGAGTCAGCAGCTTGTTGAAATCTGTCACAGTCAAATGTTCGGCCACTGGACGGCGGGACGAGGAGCAAATATGCTCCTCTGCGCTCCTCGCAGGTGGCGGAGGCAGGATGTTCTCATCTGCAGTTGTTAGAAGAATAATTACCTTTACTGGTTCTCTGTGGAATAAACTGCTTCCTGTCTGAGCGCGGCGAGAACGAGGCTTGTTTGTTTCTGCCTCTGTCACCGGCGCATCAGAAGAAGGTTTTTGATCACTGATAATTACCGTGCCTGCACTCCCAGAAGCAAACGAGTGGAGAAGTTTGAGGCAGAAGTTCGTTCTGCTTCAAACTGGTCACTCCCCAGCTCTCTGTGAGCGAGCTGCGTATGACGGCTGAGGTGTGAGACGCGTGTGAGGCTCGGCTCAGCCCGGACGAACCCCCGCCCCCTCGTCTCAAAGGATATGTAGAGGAGAAAAAGATTTAAAAGGACCAGGGGAAAAAAGCTCAATTGTTTATTGATTTTATAATAGGCTTAGTGCGGGAGAAATAAAGTGGGGGCCGTTGGTCAACCAGAGGCGATGGCGTGACAAACACGCGGCTTATGTGCAGGTAACACGGGCGCCGCTCCAAATGCCAGGACATTGGCTTTAGCCCCTTTTTTGTTTTCCCAAACAGCCGCAGAGGCTTTGTTGCCGTGACTTTAAACCAGTGCGGACATAATCGCTCTGCCTACGGAGAGGGCTCGGCCTTCTGGGCTGGGACACACTCAGGATGTTCTGCAGGGTTCTGCGTGAGAACATACGGGTGAGCGGAGGGCCCAATGGATGGATGAGAACACTAATTAGCTCATTTTGTTTGGGGGGGCTCATTAAGAACCCAGCGGGGCCGTTAACCCCCCCCCGTCTCAGTGGCCCCCTCCTTTTGGTTGTTAGGTTGAGCAGATTTGAGGGCCTTAGATTCAGATGTCCCTCCAAAAGCAGGAAACAAGGGGGTGATGCAGGGCAAATTACGGTTCTGTAAAGAGCCGCTAACCAAGCAGCGTTCAAGTCCGCTCGCCTGTGGAGTAGCAGCCTGACCAAAAGGAAACCCGTTTTCCAGCCTTGTGCTGACATTTTGGGGCTGAGCGGCTCAGACAGAGAAGAAAAGCTGTATTTTTCAACACTCTTGGTCTCAGGTCTGGATATTAGGAGTGTTGATTAGATATATGGGTTTGCCATTTGCCCACAGAGCGTGGAGAGTCTCTGACAGAACTGGGGACCATATGGCTGGTGAGAGATTTCCCCCCTCTCTTCCTCTTCGCGCAGCCTGACAGCTGGATGGCTGCTAACTGGGGACGAGGAAGCTTGGCAGCTGCAGCTGAGAGCAACGCTTTGATGCCGCTCAGCCTTTCCCGCTCCCCTCTCCTCCTCCTTCTGAAAAGGCGCAGAAACCGACACCGGCGACCGCTCTTAACCCCAGCAAGCAGGCCGCTGACGGAACGCTGCCGCTGACGGAACGCTGCCGCTGACGGAACGCTGCCACCGCCAGCTCGCGAAGACGCCGCCATGTACAGGTGCGGCGCTCCACGATCAGTGCTCAAAAGAGAAGGAGTGGTGGAGAAGCGGGACACCCGTAGGTGGGTGGTGGGGAGAGAGGAAGGAGGATGAAGAGGCTGCTGGGACCACATTAAGATGTGCAGCTGGAAAGTACAAAAAACAGAGAAGTCAGAGATTTTTGATTTTCCTCCTTCTCCTGTTGTTGTTTTCTTTCTTGTACTTCTGTACAAAGGAGCCTTTCATCATTCCTTAAACAAAAAAAGAGAGATGCCTTTGGATGTTTAGATGCAGATACCTGGATGCTTTTGTGCAAAATGAAAGAGATCTGGCTTCTTTTGAATGAAACTGTAACAAAGAGGCAGGTGCTCCGTGTCTTTAATCCTAAATCTCATCAACGTTCACACGAATCGGATGCAAATCATTGAGCACGCGCGAGCTCCTCACTTTCATGACGAAAGCTTCGCAAACTTTTAATGAAGATCAGCACAATACGTTCTGCTTTGAAGGTAAAACTCGAAGGAGAGCATCACCAAGCTCCAGGAGGTCAAAGAGCATTTCATCAGGGGTCAGACATTCTCAGACCCGTTTCAGTCAGGTTCTTCTTCTCACACCGGAGTTCGACTCAACTAAACGCAGAGAATCTGCCAATAAAACAACTGAATGTCCTCAATATGCTTCAGAATCAGCATAAAATTTGATTCCGATGATGTAAACTCACTGGATGAAATGTAAGCAGAAAGCAGATATGTTTTAAAGATTTAATGCTACATGTTGAGGAAAAATGTTGAGTTTAAAAGTTTAGCCTCAAATACAAAAAGGGTTTATGTAAATATACTCCTCTTGTGTCTGAAGATTCATATCCCCCTACTGTAACAATAAGATCTGAGGCCTTCAGTTCTGATCTGCTCAGCTGTTGGACAATACATGTAAAAGAAAGAACAAACAAAAGAAAGAGCCACATTTGAAAGTTTTGCCTCAAATAAAAAGGAGTTTATACAAACACACTTCTTGTGTATTCAATGATTCACGACCCTTTGTTTAAACAGTAACATGTCCAACACTAGAACCCTTCAACTCTCAGTGGTTTACTTGGCTGCTGGACATGACAAGTTAGAAAAAACTCTAATTTAAAGGTTTAGCTTAAAAAAAGGAGTTCATTCAGATAAACTCCTCGTGTGTCCAATGATTCATAACCCCTGTTGAAATTATAATATCTGTCCAACACAAGAGGCATTCAGCTCTGATCTGTTTCCTCAGCAACTGAAAAACTTGGGTTTGAAAGATTAATCTCAGAAACAAAACAAGTTTTTATAAATTTACACCTTGTGTGTTTGAAGATTCATAATTTCCATTGTAGAAGTAAAATCTGTTCAACACAAGGCACCGTCAGGTCTCATTGGTTTACTCAGCTCCTGTACAAAACAAGTTAGCAGGGAAAAAAAAAGAAAAACTTTAATCTGAAAGCTTAGCTTCAAACACAAGTGGGGTTTATACAAAAATACTCCTCCTGTGTCAGAAGATTCATAACCCCCTGTTGTAACAGTAACATCTGTTCAACACAAGAGGCCTTCAGCTCTGATCTGTTCAGATGCAAGAAAAACACCCTCTGATTTAAAATGAAGAAAACTCAGATGACAGGAAGTGGTGTCAAGTACTTCCCCTTCTCTTCCCCCTCCCTACCATGGATCTGGATGAAGCCCCGCTGACTGAAACTGGAGGAAGAGGTGGTGGGGTGGAGATGATATATAAAGAGCGAGAAAAAAGAGGATAGTTTGGCTGGAGCTGCGAGGAGAGCAGCTGGGCAGGCTAACAGGGAATGATAATGACCTCAGAAATCTGCTGTTCGCTCCACAACAATGGGGCGCTCAGTCGCCTGGAAAATTGTGTTCATCAGCGAGCTCTGCTCACTTACTAATTGACATTGCCAAATATTTTAGGAACAATTGGAATGTAGTGGTGGTGGGGGGTGAAAAAAAGCTCAGAGATCTTAATCCCTGGACTTAATTTTGCCCCCCCCTGTTCACCTCCTCCCATCTTCCTTTCCCCTTTTTGATAAGCAGATAGCTGCGGCTACGAAAAACAGCTAATTTCTCATGTAGCTTTCTGCCGCCTGATGGTGACACAAAAGGCTTTTTATGTGACCTGTCAATGGGGGTTAAGAGCATGGGATTAGTGGAGGGGGGTGGGGCCAAAATTCAAAATGATAGAAAGAACATGGGGGGGTGGCCGGGTCATTATGTCCCGCCCAACATGGATCCCGCCGCCATCATTTGCATTCGCTGCCTCATTTCTCAGGAATCCCACGCTGACGGAGTCGGACAGCTGTCACCGGCGCAGGGAGGGAGCCGCCGCCCCCCCACCCCAGTTAAGCAGTGAAACTTTTGATTGAAAGAGGCCCCGGTTTGTTTCGGAGAGGAGCTGCAGTTTCAAAGCGGCATTTGCGGCGTGACACCTGAGCAGATAGCTCGCATTAAGAATATTAATATGCAAGCAGCCTACCTGACAGTGCAAGGCAGCCTTCTGTTGTGGAAAGATAAATATTATGTTTTAATTATAAAAACATAAAACAGAAGACAAGCGCTCGCTTCGGAGGGGGTGGAGCCTGTTTTGGCAACAATTTGGAGTTGGATGGCCTGTCATAGCGCCCCCCCCACCGTCCTCCTCTGCTGTCAGTTTCCCATGTTCCTCCAGTCCGTCTGACTTCACAACTGGGCGGGGCGAATCCTAACGTGATCATTAGGACATAAAGGGAGGTGGGGTGGGGGTGGGGGTGGGGGGTTGATAAATGTTTCATAAGGACACGACCGGCCACTGATATCCGCTCAGGAATGGCGGGGGGGAGTCCTCCACGCCATCAATTGAAATTCTTAAATCTGTTTAAAAAAAGCTAATTCCCAGCACAGGTAATATTTACAAATGGAGGCTGGAAGGTGGCGATGCTGGGGGGGGTGGGGTGGGGGGGTAGAGAAATCAAATGAACTGCGCGCAGAAAGAGAACAGAGAAATAAATTGGCCTTTTATAACACGCGAGCGTGCACAAAAATACTAAGTCTGCATTTATCCCAGGCCCGTCAATCAGAGCGGCACACTGACAATTAGCGCGTTTGAATAGAACTTTTATCATTTAGCAGACACCAGAGTCCTGACCTACTGTACGAAAATACAGCGCCGGGAATGAATGTGCCGCCAACACAATGACTGTCTATTTCAGTTTGGTGACACATAAAAAATACAGATATGACAGGCCAGACTCCTTCAAACAGGGGGTGGGGGGGGCGAGGAGCGCAGGTTAGTAACCACAGACTTCTGTGATTATAGAGAAGAATGGCGAGAAGGGGAGGGGGGGTTGTATTAGAGGAGCGGATGTCAATTACAAAGACAAAGTCATTTCTACAGGCTGGAGACACGAGGAAAAAAGGATTTTTTTTTTTTGAGTTCACGTGCACACTCTGCGTGCGTGTGCGGCACACCCTCACAGATGCTTTCAGCTTGTCAAAAACCACCTCCTTTACCACAAATTCATCAAACTTGACTCAGTTTTCACCAAAATACCAACATTTCTTGGCATTTTCTGACTTACATTCAGATTTTATTTAACGAAGAAAAAAAATTAACTTAACCGTCTTTAAGATGTCGATTTTTTTTGGGGTTGTTTTTTTGTTAACTTATAAAACCATTTTTTAAATTTTTAAATAAACGTGTAAAATATGACAATTAAAGTTTATTTAAATTAAAGATTTAAATACAAATTTGTTTTCCAGCAAAAACTTAAGAACCTTCACGATCTTTTTCAACTAGTGCAGAAAACATTTGCAAAAAAATGATACAAATAATACGACTAAAGAACTACATAGTGCAGGAATATCCAGCACCCTGGATTTTAAAAGCAATTTGGACACCATGCAAACTGTTTTATCTTTTTTGTTTTTTTTGAAGCGAATATGATGTCAATGAATTCACAAAGTAAAAACCTAATCAATACAAGCTTTTGACAAAGACTATGAGTCCACTGTGATAATGGAAACGCTGATGGTTTACTAAAAAATTAATTTAAATACCTTTTTTTGCTGAAATTGTTCAAACGCAATGCATTGTGGTGCATTTTACTCAAACTAGTGAGCATTGAAGCACACTGGCTTTTCGAAGAGAATTCCGGGAAATTTTTAGTGCACTCAATTTTGGAATTTTTGTTTTGGAAAGCACTACAGAATGGCGAACACACTATATGATGCAATACATAGTGAGTAGTGAAGGAATTTGGATATAACCACAATTTTGTCACTTGAAACTTCTTGATCTGCTTTTGTCGAAACCCGACTTGTTTGGCTCGTTAGCTCCCCCTAGTGTCCAAACTAAGAAGCTTTACAAGGTCAAGTGCTTCTATGGAGCTTTTTTTTTTATTATTTAAAGAGGGATTATTGAAAAAATGATCTTGCACCAAACTTCATAATGTATTCAATAAACTACAAAAAATTCTGGACATTTTTTGATTTTTTTTACATTTGGGTTTTATTGAAAGTCCCACAACTATATTTTTTTATTTTGTATAATCGTTCCCAGCAGACTTTTAATTATGACTGAGCAGTTTTTAGCCAAAATAAAGAAAGAATGTTGTTTTTCTAAGACACATGTTATGCCCAGCCGCTGTAGCTAGTCGCAGTAGCTCATTACATTTTCAATTCTGACTTGTGGGTGGGACTGTTGGCTAGGAGAAACCCCGCCCCCTTCCCCTCCATGTCACTGGGAGCTCTGTCATGCGTGAGCTTATAGTCCCAAGAAAGCAATAGCAGCAAAAAAAATAATGGCGAGAAAAACTGGATCAATCCAGTCGTACAGTTTGAGCCAGAGGCCACCTTGGACGAGGAAAATAAATGCGTACAAAGGAGTGGAGGAGCGGAGAAGTAAGAGAGACTTTGGCTATCACAATTTTTTTCTAAATTTTAAGGCAAACTTTTCAAGGAAATTCATATCCTTTTTAAATAATCAAAGTTTTTTTTTTTTTTTGTTTACAGCTCCCTATCACCAAAACAGCTTTTGGGGATTATTAAGTATAGGTGCAAAATATGACAAAGTTTGAATCTACATTTGTGATTTGATGACAAATTATGTTTTTCTAGCAAAATGTTTATCTTTTCTCGAAAATTCTTTACAATTTTTACAATAAGGACAGAAAATATTCACAAAAATGTTCTAATTTGACAAATAGTAGATTTTCCTGCTGGGTTTTCCATTTTGCACTGAATCTTTTTGTCCCTTTTTGTCGTACTTTGGCTCAGTGGTTCCACTAGATCAAATCTATTAGTATATTTTCTGAACTGAAGCTAAGTTTTAAGTTTGGCGTTTTCCCAGGTAGATCCATTTTCTTTTACTTTACTCTGGGTTTCACTTACTGTGTTTTTGCTCCTCCCCTTTTCCATGATCGGGCCAACTTTATGGCATTTATTAGGACAAATGTGTTTAAACGTCTTCCTCGAATTAATAATTTCTTCTTTATTCTTTATGTTTCAGTTTTTGTAAAAGAAGATGATTTAGAGACAGCTCTGTTGTTAGCCGCTAATGCTATGGTGCTAACTAGCCGTTCTGTGTGTTCTGTGTGATCACGGATCGGTTTAAAGTCAGACAGTATTTTCACGGACTGGCCTTTAAGACCCGGCGCATAAATACAACAAGATGAATTCATAGGACATTCATAAAAACTGTATTTTCTAAATAATAACAGAATTGAATCCACTGTTTTAGCAGCGTCTGTGTAGCATAACAGTCTGTGTTACACTGAAAACTGTGACCTGTCAGATGTTGTGCTCAATCCTCCCACCTCCTGAAAGCTGCAGCTTTAATTTCAATGATGATATATAATGACAATAACCCAAAACATTTTATTGTTTTCAGGCGTTTTTTTTGTTATGATTTATTATTAAATGTGATCACCTAGGGGTAGAATTAGGAAATCTCTACTAAATCTGTCCTTGTTTTCTCAGCATGTGTGAATTTGAGTTTACAGTTAGATGAGAGTAAAGACGTGTTCATACCATTTATGAATTAATTAGAAAAAAAAAAAAACATATAAATAATAAATGTTAGTTAATAAAAAATTCACTATCGCCCAGCCCTTGTTTAGAACCAGTCCTCCCTCTAAGCCAACTAAAATGTTGCAATTCTTTAAATGACCATCGGGGGCTGGTTTCACGTTACAAGTTCCAATTGACTTCAATAAGTAAGAACTCAAACTTATGTTCAATTAATTATTGTTTTAATTTTCAGTAATGAAAAGTTCCAGTCAGGCCTGGGGTGGGGGTGGGGGGGTTGGTTTTTTTATTTTTTTTATGTGTTTAATAAAAGAGACTCGTAGACTGGCAGGTAGGTGGAGTTGACACATCCTCCTTTACTTTGCTCATCTTTGGGAGATTGTTGATGTGAGCGGAGCAAACTCAAGTCAATGTCCCCGCCAAATCTCAGGTTTCGCTGTGCCATGGAGGACGACGTCAGATTTTTGGTTCAGTGTTTGTGTTTGTGAGTCAGCATCGTGCATGTAAACCAAAATCAGCTTTGACAGTCGCAAAAAATACTATATCGAGATTCTTATTTCAGAGAATTGTTTGTTTTACCATCAGACCAGCAGAAAACCAACCAAAAGCCATCTAGAAGTTTTCAAAGTTGATGATATCTCGTACGATTTGTGTTGATAATAGCTAAATGATTATATAGGTAGCATTTTGGTCTGGATCTTGTTCAATTCTACTTTATTCCTGTTTCAATGACACAGTAATTACACTGTAACAGTTTGTCTGCATGTGTAATTACGCCCCCATTGTACTGTTGCAATTAGACGAATATCCACGCTTTATAACCTAAGGCGTCAAGTTGGCAAATCCAATTTCAATTTGTATGGAGCAAGCGTTTTTGCCTGCTCGTTTGAGCCGTAGTAAGACCAGGGATATGCCGGCTAATCCCTGCCATGTTAAACGCAAAAGAAAATGTAGAGCGGGGGGTGGGGGGCTCCAGACACACAGAAAGAGACGCAGGCAGCCAGAGGGAGTGCACGAGTCTTATACAGCCAGGAGCAAAGACGTAGGAGTGGGCTTTAGTGAGCCGCATACGCCTGCTCCTAATGCCAGTTTTCCACACATTTAGCCACAAAAACCAGAATCAGTCGAGGTGATTTGTATGGAGAAGAGGGGCATCTGGGGGTGTGGGGTGTGTGTGTGTGTATGTGAACTTGCCCCCCCACATGTCCGGTAAACCTGTTGCTGAAACCTGGCGCTCGGTGCAACGAACGCCCTCCCATCGGAACCAAGATGTGCTCAAGGTTAGCTGATTAACAAGGAGAATCTTCAGAGGACATCTCTGACAGAAGCCTTTGTTTTCTGCCCCCCATCAAACAACCCCCCCAAGCACTTCTCTCTTTTTCACTCTTAAGCGTCTCAAAGACAAACGCAGCACAGCTGACCTTCTTTCACAGTTGAGATGTTATCGTTGATTACTATAATTTAAGTTTAACTCAGGATGGCTGCGGGTAGGTGGTTAGGCCTGCACGGGCACACGCTGACAGGTGTGCGCGCGCTCTGAGAAAAATCACAAGCTCCACTTTTATGAGCCGAGTTATTAAGGTAAACACAATGGTACAGTGGCCACATCCTGTTCGAGACTGAAGAGCATGACACACAAACACACACACACGTGCATGCACGCAGACGGGCGCGCACGCCAAACAAAGGCATACAGAGGCGACGCATGACACCTTTCTCCACACATACTCTTCACACATCAAAGCTTCTAACTTGAAAGTCCCTGAGGTCTAAATGTGAATCACATTGTGTGAGTCGTGAAGTGTGGCACTCTTCACTAAAAAACACAGGAAGAGGTAAAAACGAGCATCACTAAGGTTTCTGTTCTTCTACCAGAAACTTTTTAAGAGAATACCTGAAACTTATCCGATTTCTGCTCTGATGAAGTCAAACTGTCTAAAAGTGACGGGTGTTTTCCCTGAGAAACAAAAATGTTCAGATATTGACTTTAGAAGAAAATGAATCCACTTTTGTAGCAACATTTCTGCCCAGTTTAAGTAAAAGCTGCTGAGTTTGGGGTTTATTTAAAGAAATCACTCTATAGCCTCATTTCCACTGAGAGGTACGGTCCGGTCCATTCCGATTTACACTGGTCCAGGCAATTCCAGTGAGTGTTTCAAAGTTGGACCGTCATGGTGCAATTTTTATTACAATAAGGATGCCGCCATGTTGGAGCCAGATGTCCTCAGTAAGCAGTGATTGGTCCGAGTTGATATTAGTTTCTTTGACACAACTCTCACCAATCAGAAGTAAGCATGTTGGAAGGCCACATCCCTACCACTTGAAAGCGGGATGAATGAAATCTGTCAAACGTTTTGATTGTTGGAGATGGGGGCCATCAGGCTCCACCTACTTTACTGACGTGTCTGATTGGTCAGTTTATAACTTGAACTACAGAAAAAATATCATTAGGATTATCAAGAATATGTTAAAAAAGGTGTCAGAGTACGAATGCTTGTTCTGACAAATAGAATAACTGAGTAATATCTGTATATTTCTCTATAGAATATAGATTTGGCTTCTTGGAGCCAGCAGGTACTTCCTGCAGCAGGTACTTCCTGTTTGAAACGCAGGGGGGAGGGGTCACTCAGTCCAGTTCTCAAATACAGTCAATGGTTAGTACAGTTTATCTGAACCCCCCCCCATCCCACTCCACAGACCTGCAACTGAAACCATTTGGTGAATTCTGCTGGTTTTAAGAGACGTTGTTTGTTGGTAAACAGCTTTTCAAAGCCGTTCCCATCAGATTTGAGGTGCTTACGTTGAGACAAGGAGGAATATGCTGAGGAAGAGGGGTGTGTGTGTGTGTTAGATATGGAGAAAAATACTTTAAGCATTAAAATTCAGAAGATAATTACATCCGCTGCACCCCCCTCCACCCCCCCACACCCAAGCCTGTTGAGAAAGTGTTATGTTTAATAGTCTCTATAAAGAAAATAGGTTTTTATCTCACTCTCATTTTCATTAATTCCTAATTGGGGTGGGGGTGGGTTGTCTGTTATTATTTCTTAGATTAAAATAAACATAGCCTGTCCCATGTTCAAACCCATCACACTACACAGAGGCATGATAAGGACTTCATGCCTCTGTGAATAAATAAACAATTTCATCTCCACTGGTGGAATTAAGTTGCTTACAGCCTTAAGCTAAGCCACTCTGATTTATATTTATATATATATTTATGTGTTTTTCTTTCTCAGAAGACTTAAGAGCACATCCTCGCTCTTGCAAATGAAGCTCGCTAATTTTTTTGACCTGCTTTATATGTATATCTTTAATTAGTGTCTTGTTTAGCTTAAACCGACTGATTATCGCGAATTCGTGACCTAATTACTGTGCGCGATTCTTAATGCCAGTGTTGTGCCCTGAGGAGCAAGCAAAAGTTACCTTTAAAAACTTGTGTAATCATTAGCAATGAGCCTCCCTTAATCCCACTAAACATACACTTATCTAGCCCCAGTTGGGCTGTGTTTGCTGGGGAAGGGGAGAGGGCTGCTTTTCTCCGACATGTTTATTAAAGACATTTATTAATCGCTGTGGTTAAAGCAAGAGCGTCCCTACGCTCCTTGTCTTTGCTCTTCTTCCTCTGGGATTCAGACGGCCAACCTGCAAATGAGAAGACCGAGTTGGAGACGCCGTCTTCAAGGCTGTGCTCTCCGAAGTTGACTGTGGCTGCATGACAAACGTGGAGACAAACGTGAAATATGTCCGCATCCCCTAATGTATGTGCACCTGTATTTTTTTTTTATAACCTCTTCAAACAGAGGACATTGCTACAAACTGAGGAACTGTCCAGGATAAACCCTGGACACCAAGATGAAATGATGGATGGATGCATGGATGGATAGATGCATGGATGGGTGGATGGATGGATG
>BSAI01000104.1:27938861-27950977 GCA_036245035.1 Adrianichthys oophorus
TCCATCCATCCATCCATCCATCCATCTGTCCATTCATCCATCCATCCGTCCATCCATCCATCCATCCATCCATCCATGCATCCATCCATCCATCCATCCGTCTGTCCATTCATCCATCCATCCATCCATTTTCTAAACCCAATAATCTGCTACAGGGTTACAAGGTTGCCAGAGTCTATCTCAGCTACTGTTGGGCGAAGGCGAGGTTCACCCTGGACAGGTTGGCAGTCTGTCGCAGGGCAATTTTTGTTCAAACGTCATACATTTTTAATGTTTATAATCCAATTGCACTATAAGTGGGCGTGCCTGTTTGAATGATATGAGATCATTCAGTTCTCAGTGCTCCCACAGTGTCAGAAATGTAAAATTCCTCAGTTTCATGATCAAAGAAAAAAATTAATTATGTCAAATCCTGTCAAAATGGCAAATGCCAATCTTCTGCATAAGTCATATGCCCATCAACTCACAAATTTGCAATTAAATTCACTTTTTTGAACTTGCTGAGTCAAAACTCCTGCACATTGGAAGAACTGCTTTGTCCAAAATCTACTGAGTAATTTCAATTAAACACAAACGTTTTCACGTCTGTTGTCCTACCTGAGGATGGTGAAGAAGGATGTGGACTGTCATCCTGGACGCTGCCTGTCTGAGACTGTCCTCCCCCGGCGCCACTCTCTTCTGTTACGTTGGACGAGCCCGGGGTGGTGGACCGGCTGATGGACTGTGACTCAGGATCACTGGCTGATCCACGGCGCTCTTCTGCACCTTGCTGAAGAGATTCGTCGATGCCTCTGCCGTCTCTGCTGTGTATACGGGAGTGGACAACCATTTGATGGTAGGTTCTGAATGCCCGCCCACAGTCAGGGCACTCAGAAAGCTTTTCCTTTAGGCCGGACAGGCCGGAAAGGCTGTAGTCGACGTTGGGGCCTCCGAGGCCAGCCAAGGCTCCAGGAGCCTCAGCATTTCCATGGTGAAGCAATAAGTCACGATGACTTTCATAGCTTCTGCCATCCTCCTTCATTGGCATCATGGCTCCACCCGAGGTCTTAGAGACCTGTAGGGCGTCAGAGAGCTGCTTCTGCTTGGAGCTATCACTGGAAGCAATCAAGGAGTAGTCTTGCTTGTCTTTTGAGTAGGAAGCCAAGGCACCACCTGTCTCATCATCCTGTCCTGGAGTAATGTGGGGTGGGTGCTGCTGGTCCTTGGACATGAATGCTCGGTCCATCTCCATTCCACGAGCCATTATCTGCCAGGCTTGGTAGCTATTAAGCGAGTCCATCTCTGCCACTTTGGCCGCTGCTTGGAGGCGCTCCATGCAGCTGGATTTCAGTGGCGGCACAAGGTTGAGACAACCAAGGAGTGAGCGCTTCTCGTTTTCGCCCAGCCCGTGTGCTACACCTCCTGCCATAGGTCCAAGCAGTTTACCTAACATCTCCTTCTCCTTCATGACAATCCCAGCTTTAGCCAACATTTGATGCTGCTCGCTGAGGCCCTGCTTGTCTGGCGAGAGGAAGCCTCCCTGAAGACAGGAGATGTAGCGTGAATACAGGTTGGCATGAGCTTCCTGAGCCAGGCTGCTCATGCTGTTGATGGCAGCCATGTCTTGCTCACTGTGCTGAGGAGGCTTGCTCTTGATGGCCAGCTTGTTTAGATGCACCTTCATGTGGTTCTTTAGGAACCAGGGTTCCTTAAAGCGGCGGCCACAGATTTGGCAGCAGTGTTCGAAAGAGTCCTTGTGCTTTCGCATGTGACCTTTGAGGAACCATGCTTGGCTGAACACTTGGCCGCAGACATCGCAGCGAAACTCAGTGGCCATCTGCATCCCGCCAGCACCACCAGCACCCTGGCCCTGTGTGGTTTCAGCCGTGATGTGGGCCTTCTCTACGTGGCTGATCAGCTCCTCCTCGTGGGAGGCAGCAAACTCACAAAGGGTGCATTTGTAGGGTTTGTGAAGAATTCGGATGTGGCGATCAAGTTCTTCTCTCTTCTTGAACTTCCCTTTGCAGAAGGTACAACGGAAGCCCGTGCTCGGGTTCACGGACTGTTCATCAGGAGCTCCGGTCAGCTTGGGCGAAGTCGAGGGCTGGCAGAGTGTTTCAGGAGTGGCGAGACTGGGTGGGGGTGGGGGTCCACATGCTGAACTGATCTGCTGCTGATGGGTGTTTGAGCTGCTGTTGAGCACCAAAGTTGGAGCTGTCTGCAGAAGACTCCCGCTGCCTCTCATCTGCTTGTCCCTCAGGATGGCCCTCTCCTCAAGCTCGTGCAGCAACCGGTTCTCCTCCCGGACGCGGCCCCGCCCCTTTCCGAGGTTTCCTAGCTTGTGAGTGCGAAGGTGAATCTTCAGGTTGCCTTTCTGAGCCGCCCTGTGGTCGCAGTACGGACATTTGAAAGGCTTTTCTCCCGTATGCGTTCGCATGTGCAGCGACAGGATGCTGTTGAAACGGAAGCGTTTGCCGCACAGCGGACACGGATACTTCCTGTTCTTGCGAGCGTCGTCTTCAATGTCGTTCATTTGAGACATGATGCCGAGGTTTTGACCATTGAGAAACTGCTGCAGGTCGACTCGCCCGTTCAGTCCGCTCAGAGCTCCAGCATCGATGTTCCTGTTGAGTTGATTGGCTAGCAGGGCCATTTGGCTGCTAATCGGTTGGCTGGCCAGGGCTGCGTGGTGGCTCTTCTCGTCTAAAGGGGTGGCTGCCTTCTCCTCCGGAAGCTGCTGTGGGCGATGCAGGTCTGGAAAGGCGTGTCCTAGCTGGGCAGTCAGCTGGTGAAGCTTCTGACTAATGGGGTAGCGGCCATTTAACACGGCACTGCTGAGATGGGCGTCGGTGTCAGACACCGCTGATGATACACCAAGACACAAACTGGAGTCCTCCATCCTGGAAACCAAAACACAGAAAAGAAGATGAGCGTTTGAAGACATTTCACCCGTCAGCACAGAGGGCCTTTCTCCAAACCCTTTTGGATGCAATAATTACTCTGTAAACAGCGAGCTGTGTGTAATTAGTCTTGTGCCCATCCTATCACAATTCCTCCAATTACACGCCTTAATGAAATGGAGCAACGCCATTGTAGGGAAGCCACCTCCATGCTACAATTATGATATTTACAGGCGCTCTTAAAAGCAAAGGGTTCCTCCATTAAACACAACAATCTTATCTTAGAGCAGCGACACTTGTTCCCGGATAAAATTCCAGTAAAGCAGAGTGGTACATTTGATGGTAATCTCGCTGTTTTTCCAAAGAAAATACCAGTTTCCTGCGAGAAAACAAAAGCTCTGTTTGAATTCACTCACAACATAATGCACTTTATACCACTGTCTGGATGAGAACTTGATTCTGATTGGCTGCACGGTGTCTATTAATAAGTGATAGTGGACACCTAAAAAAAAGTAGTTTCTGTCACATAGCCTAAAAGGTTCTATATTACTGCTCTGGCCTAAACACCAGTTGGTAACCAAACAACAGAAACTTGGAACATATTTGGGAAATGCCTTATCCACAGATTCGTCCAACAGCAGGAAAGTGGAAAATATTTCAGTCCTAAAAATGTCTCTATGATGGACATGACAGGATCTCAACCACATTTTACCAACAAACGGTAATGTTACCTTTAATTTGAAATAGTTCTTTGAATCAAACATTTGCTTCTTCGTCTGGACAAAAACAAACGGTTAGAGTTGAACTTTTCCTCTGAAATGATGCTTTGGATTCCTTAACATGACATTGACCATATAAACCACTTTCCTCCACTGGAGCAAAGCAAGGTCGGTCCAGGTTCTGTTGCCGTTACCATGGCAATACACGTCACAAAGTGTATCAAAAAGTCTGCTTCACATGAAAAACAAATGAAACCTAAAAACATTCAATAAAGTACTAAAACCTGATTTAGTATTTATTTTGTCTTAAGTGACTATGAGGTGTAGAAATAAATGGACTTTGCAGAGGCAACCGTCAGACGCAAACACCTCTGCGTCATCCATTACTTTTGGACACCTTGGGTGCCATCCCTTTCATTCGTTCGCCATTTTGTCTACAATTTCATAACTCAGCACACTGGAAATTTTCCAGAAGTCTCTGCGAAAAACCAGTGTGGATCAATGCTCACTTGATTGAAGAATATAATCCACAATGCATTGAATGTTCATATTACTTTGGTTTTTACTTCAGAAATCGGATAACATCAAATTTGCAGTTTAAAAACAGCCGTGTGTCTGAAATACATTAAAATCCAGGACACTGAACAGTCCCGCACTATTTAGTCCCTCAAGGCTTAGGGAGTGGTGAAGGAGCCTGGACATGGCCAAAGCTGTAGTTACCAGCAAGATCACAAAGGTGAGTGAAGTTGGCTAAAGGGCTGAATCTGGGTCCAGATCCAGATTCAAATCCATTTCCTGTTTAAACCATCAGAGACACAGGATGCAGTTCCAGGCGGCGCTCCGTCGTGTCGGAGCTCTCAACTGTTCCAAATGCATTGTGGCTGCTTTCCTTTTTTTTTATCCAAGTTCTTGAGAGTGTTTTGATCTCACATGTACAACACGAGCAGATAAATAATTTAAGAAAAAGAGCAACACTGGTTCTAATGCGGATCCATCTGCTCTCCAGATGGAGACGTGTACGGATCTGCTCTCACACTTTCCTGGCTGCTCGCAGGGGTCAGAGCCTTAAGAAACAATAACCACCGTACCACCGTTCTACTTTGGTCAACAAAAAAACGGCATCTCATTACGCTGATTAGCAAGCTGCCTGGTAACGGTGGCTGCCACCGATATACGATTATAATTCCAGAAAAAAAAACGATCTTCTCAGAGAAGCAGGAGCCTCCAAATATCTGAGTCATTTCACATCTTCCCCTGTGCCCCCCCCTTCAGTGGGAGGTTAGCAGACATAATGGGGGCCTGTTCTTTCCATCACCGGGCCCTTGAACTCTGGCTTGGTGTTGGATTCTTATCTCGAGGACATGAATTGCAGACTGTGACCAGCTTCTACTGCAGGAATGTGACACTGGTGCCCCCCCCCCACCTCATGCATTCTTCTTATTCCTCCACACAAGTGTCATAAAGCCTGAATTCATCTAAAAAATGAAGGCTCTGCTATACATTATAAATATATAGAAACATTTATATTGATGTGTCTGTGAGCGCACGCCGGAAAAGAGCCGCTTCCTTTTGGAATAGAAATCTGTGATTTGAACTGGGTTGATGAGCTGTTGCTCATTTGGTGGAGATAGCAGCTTGCCCTTTTCTTCCATTTGATTTCTGCCTTTATCTTTAACATATAACAAAGTCAGATAGACAATGGAATAATGTGAAATGAAGTGAGGAATCCAGTTTGTGTGTGTGTTTTTACCGACTGGCTGACGAGCGTATGCAAATGAGACGCATTAATATGCTTGCCTTGCTCCCAAGTCATTTTATATTTTTTCCCCTGATTAAAAAGGACATTTCTTATGTGACACCCCCACCCCCTCCTTCCTCGGCTCACATCAACACTTCAACCCTTAGACTGCAGGCAACAGTTCAGCGTGCCCCCCTCCAAGTGCCGCTGCTCCCCCTTTTAAAGTTGTTTTGTCATTCTTACCGGTCATTTCTACAAGTGTCCTGTTCCGTGCGGCGCAGCGTGGCGTCCTGTGCGGCGCAGCAACAGATGCACCCACGTGCTGGTACAGTATCCGTTACTCTAACCTGTATAACCTTATCATTTCCTGACATGTGCAGCGAGGCTGCCTCATTAAAACCATCGACTCCTCCGATACCTCGAAAACCACAAAGACTTCCTTTCGCATTTTCTCACAACGTTTCACTTGTTGTCTTTATAGTTTGTGGTTTAATATTCAGCAGAGCACCACATGCACCAGTAAACATGTACTCTGCAAATTTCATTCCTTCTCCTAAATCCTCGCCTTAATTATGAGTGCTGTCTGCCCCACAATGCATTTCACTTTCATTTCTGCCCTATCAATGGCAGCGAGCACCTTTCACGCACGTGGGATTCAAATGTGCTCCTCGCTAATCCGAATTACATCACTTCCTGTACGAAAAGACGGTCGCCGCTCCAGAAAACATGAAATCAGAATTTGGAGCCAAAGTTTAGCATCGAAAAGCCATTAGGTGTTATTTTGGCTCCTATCGACAGGAATCCCGTCAACTTATCAAAATGCGATACCTCATTAAGCCCTCATGAGCAAAGTCATTGCTTTAAACAAATCAATCATTGTTCACAATATGCTGGATTCAATCATTTCTGCCCCAAATCATTAATGACACCAGTGGGGACCAAGTGGGTATTTACCATATGTTGCATGTGCTCGGATCAGAATGCTAAATATTTAGTGATTAGACTGTTTTCAACTGCAGGGATCAATTACCTCTCCGCAAAGAAGGCATCAGTCGCTGCTTTGGTAGGTGCACCGCTGCAGACGCCACTTTGTGTTTTGTTCTATTGCAGGTGGTCTTTGCAAGACGTCTAATTAAACCAATAAAAAAAAAGGCGCTGCCTTGTTTTCCTTCCTCTCTCTCGCACTTTGACTTCACTGCATTATTGCTTTCTGTAATGAGGTGAAAACACTCTGTGTGCAGAGAAACAGTCACACGGCACCTGCCAGATTCAATCCGTGCTGTTCCAGCCTCTCCATCGGAACCTCGTAACCCCGCCGCAGATGCCGCTGTTTCACTCAAACTGCAGCACCAACAAAGTCCTGCTACTTAAAAAACCACTCCCATCAGCTTTTGTTTCCAAAGTGTTCCCAGTGATCTTTTTGTTATGATGATGTCATTTTTAGCCAAAATCTAAAAACCTGAGTCGTTTTCAGGGACGTAGTTTCTGCGGAGCAGCAGGAGTTCATTAGAAATTCCCCTTTGAGTGGTGGGGGACTGTTGGTGTGGAGTAAGCATCTCCTCACCATCGCTGAGAGCTCTTTGTTTACATATTTTCCTGCTAGCTTACAGCCCCTCACACCTCTAACATTAATGGTGCAACAAAAATGGCGAGCTGTGCAGTTTGGATTCAGATTCCAGCTCAGACAGGGAAAATTAAGACGTTTATGGATCTATTTGTCTGCAAGTGGATGCAACAGAAAGGGGCGGAGCAGGGAGCTTGTGGCCCGCCCAGTGTATTTTCTACATCTCAAATACATTTTTTTTAAACTGCATTTTTCTTCTGCTCCTGATTCACAACAATTTGATAAAAGAAAGTCAGAAATTAGCTTAATTTTTTTTATTGATGTCACCCATTATAGAAAAAAATTATAGAAAAAGAGGACGTTTCTGGACTACTTTACGCTTTAGGACACAGGATCAGCCTCAAAGTCCAAACAGCAGAACGCCTTCAGAGTCTGACACTAACTGACCAAATTATTTTCTTCAGATATGTCCTCCATCGTGAGAAAAACGCCACAAGAACACATTAAAAACACAATAAAACAATATTCTTATTGGAGTGGGTCTTTAAAGAAAAGTTCTGCAAAAAAAAAAAAAAAAAAAACAACAGGTATGAAGCTCATCTTCAAGCAGCATCACCACCGTAAGGAGCGAGCGGCGTGTCCCTGGCGTCCAATTTGTGGCTCAGAAGTCAGACGTCTCCCACACACGTAAACACGCTGCAAACAACACTTATTTTCAGGAACAAAGAACAATTAGAGGCCGAGCGGAGTGCGGAGAGGATGTGATAACCTCAGCTCACGGAGAGAGCAGAGAAAACAACAGCAAGGGAGCCTGAATAGATGTGTGGAGAGCATGAATGAACAGGAGGCTCTGCCTGCAACAATGCATCATTGAGGGCTGCTTAAGAGCTCCTGTCAACAGGTAGTTCAACTTTCAGCTCATCCCCACTGATCAGTGCGAGCCCTCCTGACAGCGAGAAATAAAGACACCGGGAGGGAGCGGGGGAAAAATGCAGAGCCTCTTTTTATCCGTCCGCGGCTCTGACAGCCTTGCAGGGGGATGCCATGGGAGGAAGATCAATGCGGGACAAGCAGATTCCCACAGTTCATTGTTCCAGAGTCATCTTCCCAAGACAGCCGGGAGCTCAAAGCTTCCCTTTATGATAACCATCCCTGGTGTTATTCCCACTCTGATGATGAGGACCTGCAGATGTCGCCGCTGTGTGTGTGCGCTTGTGCATGTGTGTGCACGGCTCGCCCCTCAGGAGCGCCGTACAATGGAGGTCATGGTTGACCCCTGCAGCAGCCGTGAGCCTCGGATTAAACGCTGTTTTGTTAAGCAGCGCAGAAAAGTCACTTCAGTGTTTTAGGTCACAAAAATATTAAGAAAAGTGGAGGAGAAAATGTTGTTTTTCACAGAAGAGGCCGTCTGTTCCCTGATCCTGCCTCAGGTTTCTCTCCTGACATGAAAAACCGCATCTAGGGCAGCGATGTTCACAAACCGCTCAATCCAGACGTATCTTCAGGTTTGAATGACTGTTTAAGGCCGTGAAACAGTCAAGTTAAAGTCCAGATCTTTGACCAAAACGCTCCAGAACGTCCATGCGGATCCATTTGGAGATGCATTGCTGGATCTTTCTTGTACATCATGAATTGATGGAGGACCTTTAGCCCCACACCATCACACTCCCACCGCCATACGACAGTCTGAGTTAGTTTAAGTAAAAATGCTCTACCTCCTGTTTAAATAGGAGTCCAGAAGTTTTGTGGTTCATCCAGATGTTCCTTGGTGTTCCTCAGCAGTCTGTGTCTTTACGGCTGTCTAAAAGTGCGTCTTCCGTGACCTTTCATGAGATCTTTTGGTTCCTGTGAAGTCTCTCCTTTCCCCACAGTGTTCTCCACATGTGGTGATAGATCTCTCTAAGGTTTTCTGGAGTCTCAAAGCTGCAGGAACATCTCAGACTTTTACGAACTTTATGAAATAACAGAACATTCAGTTTTCATCTTGCAGACTTTTTTTTAGCTCTTTCGATTCTCCTTCATCCAGGCGGATTCCATTAAACACAAAAGCAGCTGGACCCAGTTCGTCTTTCTTCATAGGAGATGTTTCACCTCCCGGAGCTTCTTCTTCAAACAGCCTCTTTAAATGAGAAATCTTGATTTAAAATGTCTGGGAAATGACATGGTTGTATCTGTTGGTCCAAACAGAACAGCAGCTCCACCTCTGAAAGGACCAACATGAAGGTTCTGCCAACACCGGACCAGAAACTTGACTTTCATGACCAAAAACCGCCATTCCTCCTGAAGAACTTCTGAGCTCCACAACAACTGGGGGTCAGGTTTCTGCAGGGAGGGGGGGTTCTTTTTGGAGCTTCCAGGTGAACGTCGATACAAATAAGAGAATATCAGAAATAATTGCTATTTTCTTCCACTTCCTGCTGCGCTTTCGGCTGCGGTTCTGCATAATGACTGCGGTCGAGTGGGAGGGGGGGCGGGTGGAGGTGGTGGGTGCAGAGGTGGTGGAGGAGGGAGGGGTTGTTGTGACAGGTGTGGAAATCCAGCTCAATTTACTAAGAGGAGACTTTAATCGCTGCACAGCTAATTAAGAAAGAAGGATCTCCTCGTGCACGGCAGCAGTGGGGGGGGGCGTGCACGAGCGCCTCACAGGCAGGACGGCGTTTGAGCCGGAGCTGCTTCTGCTGTTGGGACTTTTCAACTCAAACAAAAGTCTCTGGCTAATTAGCTGCACTTATTACAGGAAGCGAGTCAGGTAATTATTTTAAATCACGCGGCAGATAATTGAATGATTCCTCAATGTCTGAATGTCTGTTTGAAAGGGCCCCCCCCCAGCACACACACACTCTGTGAGGAAGAGCAGGTACGGCTGCCATATGCTCCTGGCTGAGGCGGCAAATGGGATTTAGAAATATTGAAACGTGAGGCGGATCGGTCTGTGCGAGCCGGAGGATCTCCAGCAGGAACTCGGAGTGGCGCTGCAGACCGGCGTCTCCCAGCTTCGTGTTTCCTGCTTCAGAAAGCAAACAAACGCTATCGAAGCCATCAGGAAGGCCGCGCTGCTGTGGAAACGCCGCCACTTCACTGCAACATGCTGTAAAAAGCCTCCCCGCGGCCCTGGGAGTGCCGTTCTCCTCACGGTTAGAGGGACGCCAAGCGGGGAGGAGGGAAAAAGGCCGGCCGACTCCCCTTTCACAGATATGTACAGTGATCTAATGTAGCACTTAATATAAAAGGAAGGAGAGCCTCAGAGAGGAGCTCTGCTTTAAGACCAGGGTGTATTTATTACAGACTAATTGTAGCAGAGGAAGTGCTTTAGAGGGGTGTGCTCCTGGGAGAGGGCGGAGGGCCCCCCGGGACATAAGAGAGCATGTTTATCTATCAAACTTTATCAGAAAACAAAGTGCTGACTGCTCTTAAGATTAGAGATGGGGCCGAGGCGAGTGGAGGGGGATGAAAGGCTTTCGCAGAGGGAAATAAAGAAATGAAAGGCTGATGGAGAGACAAAGAGCAGAGGGGATGCCAGGGAAGCGGCGTTTGCGTGGATGCCAGCGGCTCCGTCATTAAAGCAGGAAGTCGGGTAGAACCTCAGAGGCCTTGGCGTGAACCAGAAAAAATTCCCACTCACTCTGATAAAACTGGAAAAGTTGTGACAAAACCTTCCTTTGAAAAGCAATGCCATCAAAAAGGCTGCCGTGTTTAGAAAATCAGCAGCTTTTTAATGTCAGGGGTCAAATCAAAGTGAGTGAAAAACCGCATTGTTAAAAAAAAAAAAAAAAAAAAAAAAAAAGAGCTCACCGGGGAATGACTGACATTTTTTTCACCTTTTGCAGTCTCGATGTTTCACCGAATTTTCTTTCAGAGCAATTTTGCCAGATTTGTTTAAGTGCATTGTGTTCAGCATCCTGATTGGCTGTAGAGTATTGTCAATCAATATCCTGTGTGCTGTATTTCCTGTATGGAATGTGTTCCGTTTGCCAGAGTTCCATGAATCTTTGATTGTAATCAGATCTTTGGATTCCTTCTATAATACTGTTCCTATTTTTCTATGAAGGTTTGAACTTTGAGAGTTTAAACAGGAAATAAAGAGTGAAAATGTTCATGTCTGAGAAATGTGGAGAAGTTAGCAGTGAGGAGTTTTCCCGCCTTAAAACATCTGTATTCCCACTTCACGGATTTCACAGAGTGCGCATTCTTTAAGGAACATAACCCCCAATATAAACGATGGAACATCGTAGAGTATTTGTCATTCAACCGCCGATCATCAATCGGAATAAAAAACGGCCGGATGTCTGGATCTTTTGTCCGAGAGGTTTTATGAAATGCTTTTGTGTTTTCTGCCAATAAAAAGTCAACTCATTAAAAAAGACAACATTAGTTTGCGTGATTTTCAGTGAACTCAAGTGTGAAACTTAACTCATCTCCTCACAATCAAAGCGTTTTATGCTGGTTCTAAAGAGGAGAAGATGACATTTTAGAGATTCTGAATGATTGATGGCAGAGCTGAGGTAGCATTTCTTCAAGAGCTAAATTTTTAACGTTTGCTTCATGTATAATTTTTCAGGAAACACTCCGTCAAGGAGGAACTCTGCGTACGGCCGCCGTGAAATTCCCTTTCTAGACAGAGAGGAGAAATGATCAACCTGCAGCCCGAGGAACATCCCAGTGTCCTCCAGGAAGAACTGGATGGACGGATAGACAGATAAAGAACTAAATTGAAGGATTGATAGAGATGAATGGGTGAATAGATAGAAAAAGGAAAAAACAAATGGATGAACAGATAAAGAAGTAAATCAATAGATACAGTAGATATAGAGATAAATGGATGAATAGACACACGGATGGATGGTAAATGATGTCTACTTGTATAGCGCTTTTCCACCTTCCTCAAAGGCCCAAAGCGCTTTACAGTCACAGTCACACATAGATGGCGGCTCCGCTGCCGAACACTGGCACCAACCTTCCACCAGAGGCATTGTGGGGTTTAGTGTCTTGCCCAAGGACACTTCGACACATGGGCGGACAAGGCGGGATTCGAACATTCAATCTTCCAATCAGACTGCCCTACCGCACCACTACTGCACCACGGCCGCCCCAAATGGATGAAAAATGTATTTGGATGAATGAATGGATGGAAAAACAAGTGGATGAATGTAGACATGGGTGGATGGATGGATGGATGGATGGATGGATGGATGGATGGATGGATGGATGGATGGATG
>BSAI01000104.1:27955977-27984754 GCA_036245035.1 Adrianichthys oophorus
GAGGGTTTAACTGACTATGCTGTAAAGTGAGTTGGAGAGCCACGAGAGAGTGTGATGAAGATGGATGTGTTTCATTAGAGGGCAAACAGAGCCTGATGGCTGGAATTGGCATTGAGAGAGGAAGGGGAGTCTTACGTTACAAGGCTTGTCCACACGCTGGTAACCTCTGGTTAGATCTTCACGTCTACACGTGTTCTCCTCCGTCTCCTCTCTGCTCCTTCAGTTGGCCTCCAGACAAGAAGAGGAAGGAGCTCTTGAGGAGCGCCTGGTGACTTCAAAAGCCCGTCATAAAAAGAGCAGACAGGGAGAAGTGATGGGCCCCCGTTATTGTCCCGCGGCCCTCGTTTCCCAATTAAACTGAGTACCTGCTGACAGGTGAGTTGTCACAGTGTCTGCTTAGCCACCCAGCTCCCCTCGTCTTCCTCCCCCACATCAGCATCCCATCACTCTCCATCCCGCTTGTTGGAGTGTCCTGAAGCTCCTGAGGTCCGCAGACGAAGCGGCGGACGAGTTCAGACTCCAGAGCGGAGCTTTGATTCGGGAGGAGCAGCGGAGGAAAAGCTCTTCACTTCACTCAGAGCCTATTGAGTTTTGGCGACTCTTCTAAATAGTTCAGCATTGTAGAGCTGCGCCACTTCGATGAAGGAAAAATGAAAGCTTCCTCATCCACCACCCCCTACCCGTTCCCTCTGTCTTGTCATTTCAGAAAGTCAGCCAGCCAACAAACACGACTGAGACAAAACACAACCATAATGGCTCATTAGAGGGAATGGAGACGACTTGGGGAAACAAAGCAGCCTTCAGTGGGCTGTCACCGATGCTCCTGCGGTGGTACGTCCAAACCCAGCTGGTGACAAGAAGGCAAGGATGTCTTCCTCCCACCCAGATTCACGCCGCTTTGGAGTGTTTTGACTCCATGTTCGCTGTGTGACAAATCCGCCGTTTCTGCCGACGTGAGACAGGAAGCCTGCGTGTGTCCCCCCACAGGTGTGGCAACCATCCTCCAGGAAACTCTGTGAAGTTCAGGCTGCAGACTCCAAACATGGGGGGGGGGAGACTGATGGATCAATGACTGAACCCACAGAGGTGCACTTCTTTTGTCTTCTCCTCTGAATGATGTTTCCTGCCTTCTTTTCTTCTGACTGAAGCGACTGTGCACAGCTAATCCCTCGGGCCCCCACTGACCCGGCTCCGACTGCAGTGAAAGCACAGTCATATCTGCTTAGCAATTAAAGAAGGCCTGCACCATGCCTAAACCGCTCCCTGCCTGTGTTGTGTCTGCACTGCAAGCCTTAAGAGGCTTAGGGCTCATGTCTCTGCAGCTCTCTGGATGCTTCAGGAACAGATGAACTCAAGATTACAGAAAAAGCCCAATCGGAAAAATTGAATTAAGCACCTTTACTGTTCTCTTAATTACTGCTATATCCACACTGTATCGGTGTCCAGATCCCCACAGAGGCGCACTCAGGAACACGAGAGTAAATGACCAAAGGCTGAACCACTCTGAGAAACCGGACCAAAACTGAACGCTTCAAACATCAGACTCATTCACTCTGACGATCAAAGAACCAAGAACGTTACAGAAGGAACGGCTGTGGAGCCAACTGCTCTTCAAGATGAAAGGAGCTGAACGAAAAGAAGTTCAAGATACGTGTGACTGAGGAATGACAGCAGAGTCTTCAGGATTCTGAAGATGATCAACTTTCAATCAAAGTCTCTGAAAATGACAAATGCCTACAGTCCGACCTCAAACAGGAGCAAAAAGATCTTAAAGATTTCAAAGGTGTTGAGGTGTCAGACCATAGAACGATAGCACAGATTTAGAGCTTCAGCAAAAGACAAACTTTGACATATGTCTGCCGAATGACCTCAAACATGACCAAAAAGATCTGAAACAAAAGTTCAAGAACAGAATCAAAGTCTGCTTGAGCCTGAAAGGGTCCCAAATGTTTCTGTGCAGATTTGGAGATCCAGATTAATGTTTTTCAACCTTTTTTTGAGCCAAAGTTCCCATTTCTTTGAATGAAATTACAAGGTACACCACTGAGTGAAAGTGTAAAGAAAGAAAGACACTCTGTGGTCTGTGTTAACAATATACAGTCTTTCTTATCAACATTTCTGGAATGAGAATCAAAAAAATAAAGAAAAGAGTAGCTTATGAGCTGACTCATTTCCTCAAACCTGGGCCTGACACTGACACTTCTGACCATCTGCCGTGGCACACTAGTGTACCGCAACGCATTGTTGAAAACCACTGATCCAGAGAACCACAGTGAGATCCCTCATCCACACAGGACAGGATCAAGTCTGGCACGCCATGGTGTTGGTGCGAAGATGGTATGGACTGCTTCTGAAAACTCTCCATCCGTTCAGGTGTGCTTTGGTTCCTCAGCAGAGCCATGAGCCACACAGTGACTCTGAACTGCAGGCGTTACTGCGATGAGCGGTAACTTGGCGGTTTGGACTCTTTTTTTTCCTTTTAACCTGAAGCAGCGTTTGGGCTTCACTTGTAAAATGTACTTGATTCTGACTTTGTCAAATTCCCCGTCATCAGTGTGCAGTCTTTCAGCTGAGCATAACTGCACAAAGGAAGGCGTTTCTGCTCTATTCTGGATCCCCGATGCGGCACAAAAACGACTCGAAAAGGTGGATTTAAACATCAGATTCCAAGCTGGGGTCAGCGCCGCTCGGCAGGAAAACACCGCATCGTTTCTGTCAGTTGACAAGAACTAAAAATAGTCAGACAATGGCTCTGAGATGAGCAGGAGCAAGAAAAAAGAGGGAATGTTTTGTCCTTCAGCTGTGTTTTCACTCCACTTTCCCACTGCAGAATAAACGGATATGTGAATTAAACCCCGCCATTGTTTCAGAGAGATATGCTTCTAAATTTGGGCGCTGCTCTCGTTCCCCCTTCCGAGTGAAAAGAGTGGTGTTTGGATGTTTTATTGTCTTTCCTCATCCCTTGTCCTTTGCCGTCATCTTCTCAGCTACATACGTTGGGAGCAGTGTGAAGCGGAGCCCATGCGTGAGTCAAAGCGGGAGGAAAAGTACAAAAACGGCACGCACACATGCGCACAGCTCAGCCATGCGATTTTTGCAATTAGAAAAGACACAGAAATAATTATTCGGCGGCGCAGTCGCTCGACATATCCTGAGTCGACGATGCACGGATCACGTGTTTAATAAAAAAGGTTAATCAGTTGTTAATCAGTGGATTAATAATGTGTTATTTTCCTTACAAAACCATTAATATTATGCCATAAATATTTAACATTGACTGGCTTTTTTCCGACAGTGTGTGTTTGGGTGGGGGTGTGATATGTGCTTGGTGATGCAGGGCAGAGTGAGCAATATCCAGACATTAATGTGCATTAATCATGCTTTGGTGAAGACAAATAAATTCATTCATGTTTATTAATACAACCTTGGAGAAAACAATACTCTTTACGTTACTCGCTCACTTATTAATACGGCTTTTATGAACCGGAGGACCAAAGAGGTCAAAGTGTCAATGCCGTGGGGGGGGGGGAGATTTTCTGCCCTCACTCCTCTTTTCCTTCCTTGACGAATTGCCCCCGCCCGTTTGTTAATCAAAGCAAAACAAATATTGCTTTTCATTCGCTCCATTTGTTTGAATGAACATACGGACGTTCCCAAAATACTCGTTCCCAGCTCAAATGTAATTAAATTGTGCCTTTAGTGAAAACATGCAGTGGTGCTCCAATTAGTTGTCGCCGGGTAAAGAACAGAACGTAGCAGTGGGCGTGCCCCGGGCGTCCTAAGTGTCCCGACACGGAAGTGCCTCGTGCCGGGTAGGGGGGGTGTTTGTCGGACAACCTTTGAATCACTCTTCTCCTCCACTTTCTTTCTTTGTCTGGAGCTCCAAATTGTATTTTTATTGAAGGGCCGTATGGATCGCTCGGGAAAATGTCATCCGTCAAGCTGTCGATGAATCCATCTTTTCATTTAATGATCAGCCTATCTGATATGCATTATACATGGCTGCATATCTCTTGAATGGAAATCAATGGAAAGCAAATAATGCTGGAGGGCTGTAAGATGCATGTCTGATGGTGGCTGTTGTGAGCAACACAGCCCTGCTTGTATCTACATCTGGTTGAGTTTCAGGTGGAGGCAAACATCTGGAGCGAAGCGCCTTAAAAAGGGGAAACGGCGGCGTTCTGCCTGGCCTGGGTTATAACAGTAATTTGATCATGTGATTTTGGGGGTGGGGGAGTCCATGGCAGCTCTAAAACACATAACTTTTTACAAAGTGAAAATCAAATATTAAAAATGACAGGCTTTATAAGTGTGCTGAGTGCGCTCGGGTCACGGAGGGAGGGAGGCGCGGGCGGCTTGTCAGCTACTATCTGTCAGGGCGAATTAGAAACAATCAGGGCCGAGTGAAAGGGAAGGTGATTGTTATTAAGCGGCGGGGCCCTGCAAGCGGGCTCCCCAGATGTGGCTGTGCATATAAAAGAACAGGAAGCCGGCAGTTTAATTCAGGAAACTTGCCGAGGCGGGAGAGCCATGCCACAAAGGGAGGGGAATGGGGGGCGGTGGGTGCCAGGAGGAAGGATGGAGGATATGGGGGGGCCTCCTCGTCGCTAATATGCTGGAAGTTACTTTGATTAGGCCTTTTGTGGAAATCCATAATGACTCTTGTTTCCTATGGGTCGTCCACAGACATCTATCTTTCAGCAGGAAGTCCAGACAGAGTAAAGGAACCGTCACAGGTCACCAGTTCACACCAATTCACCCCAGTTCACAGCAGTTCACACCAGTTCCAGCCTCCATAACATGGGAATTAAGGTATTTTAACTTAAACTGCACAGAAGTTGACAGGATGTCTTACTTTGACTTAAGTAGCTTTGTACCTTTAGGAAAACAGTCCAACAACCATGGAACAATTTTCCTGTCTGTTCTGATGAAGATGGGCTTAGTGTGGGCATTAACCTCTTCCAGTTTTGTGCTAGCTGGGCGGAGCTATAAGAGAGGGTGTTTCAAAACCTTTGACTGACATTTCCAAATAGGTCAAAGGATTCTGAAGCAGTGCGAACGTTTCTAATTACTCTGACAAAGTCTTTGCGACCAAATGGTAGGTCTGTTGTGTTACCACAAGGACAGAAGTAACAAAACTTAGAGGAGTACACATTCTTCACAGTGTCAGCTTTACCACGAAGCAGCAGGCTCTGTGAAGGTTATAGCTTCATAGCAACCATTCAAATTTTTTCATGTCTAGGCCTGACAAGAACGTTTACCAGTTTTCATGTCTTTAACTCTAATTACATTTTGACTTTTTCCATAGCAACAACAGCTTGGACTTTTCACTGTCCCATTTTTTTACATCAAAACTAAAAATTATTATGGATAGTTACAGTTTAGAAGAACCTTTATCGACATCTTTTGCGTTAACGAGACACAGTATCCTTCGGATATAATCTATGTTCCTATCCCTTCTTTTGCTCATGCACATGAGCTATAAGTTTGAACAAAGAGATGAAATTATAAGAACAGGCAAAAAAAAAGAGCTTTTGTCACATAGTGGCTGAGGTCTACCGAGAAGGAATTCACAGTTGAACTGAAACTTCCCCACATCAACCAAAGCCGGTTGAGTTGGTTTGGACATCTGGCTTGACCCGTGCTGATTGATAAATGGATGAATGGAAAATTGATGGATGGATGGATTTTTACATTAAGGGGTGAAGTCAAAGCCTTTTTTAAAAATTTCCCGAGTCATGTTTAAGATGTGTCAGAAATGTGTTCAGTTCCGTTTTGTTTAGGAGGTCAAGCTTTGGTTTATTCTAGTGACAGAGATATCAAAGGAATGAATTCCCATATTAGCTAAAGCATCAGGCTGCTCTTCCTTACAGCTGGTAAAATGTCTTGATATAAAAAATAAAAAAAACGATCTCCACCTTCAAAAGTCAGGAGAATTGAGTGAGCAGCGTACGTAGCCTAATTTAAATGACAGTGTGAGTGACATCTGCCAAGAGGCTTTAAGCCTCAAAGGATCCCCGAGTGTTGTCACTTTGAAAACACTGCGGAAACTGGAAACAGAATACATGGAGATGAAAAGCTTTGTTTGATGTTTCAATACGACTCTCAACGTGCTGGACGGATATCCAGCCAGTCTGATCATCGACGAGGCATTTATGCGACTGTACTGGCAGTCAGTCTCCACCTGACTAGACACAAAGTCAAGTATCTGAAATAGATCCACTTAACACTAGTTAAGCGAAATCAATGGGAGGTAGAAAAGAGGGAAAAAAGAACAGAAATGAATCTTTCATTTCTATCTCGGAGCATGAAGGGCTTTGATTTCTCCTTACTTTGTAGTGAGAGGCATCGCAAGGAATTATCCTTCCCCTTAAGAATCACTGATCATCCAATAGGTTGGAATAAAGCAGACTTGTTACACGCTCCCTCTCTCCTTCCCCGCTGTCGTCTTTATTGTGGTGATCAGTCGAAAGCTCGCCTAACACGAGCCGTCTCTGGTTTCCACCTCCCGGGTTTTCCTACTCACTGCCACTGCTGATGTAGCGGAGGTTATGGTGTTAAACACAGAGCTGCTAAACGTTCCCCAAGGTAATAACAGTCAGTGTATATACAGTGCCGTTCTGCAGTAGGAAGTTTCTGGCAAGTGTGGAAGCAATGTAAATGGAGAGAAAGAGGTGAGAATGAACAGGAAAATTAGCAGGAAAAGCAACAACACAACAATCAACTGAGAAGACACAAAAACTCATTTCAGCTCATGTATGAAGACTGCTTAGAAATCCTGACAATGTTCCTCATTTACCTTTTATGTTCTTAAAAGGAAAAACAACTTTTTAAAAGACGAAATGCTTAAAAGTCACATGTTAATTTCAGGTTTTTAAAGGCAGTAAAACAGAGGTGTATCAATGCATTAACATGTGGAATTTACAACCACTAGAAGGAACACTTTGATTATGTTTCTGACTCAAATCCAGGTGGTCAAACCCAAGTCTTCAGACTGACCTCATATGGGGGACGATGTGTGACCTAAAGCAGCATTAATCTGTAATATCCACAAGTGAAGTGGGGCAGATTTTCAGAGAGACTGTGTCCTATTACAGTCTAGTTTAAAACATTTGTGTCACAGGTACAACATAACATAGACTGAAATCTTAGCCTGCAGAGCAGGTCACACCTCTGTGGCTGATCTCCTTTTCAGAATTCCATCATCTACTAGTTATTTTTAATACTTTCCAGACACTATCCCTACTGAAAAACCAGCACACAATCCTGTGCTGTGCTTTGCTGGTGGATGAATTTATCCACGACAGTGGTCTTATAAATAATGACCATAAATCACAGTCCATCAACATGGTCTCATAAATTATGCTAGTCCTCCAGAATTTTGTAAATGGGACCTCTGGATTATCATCCCAGGCCACTGCTTTGTACATATACTGCTGCTTACATGGCTCTACAGTCCAATTAAGCTTCAAGCATCTTGATTTCATAGTTTAAAAACAGCAGATCGCCACTGAAACACCACAAATGATGGAAGAAGCAACCCTTTCCCCTGCCTGTCATGCTGTTTGTTTTGCTACACATTTGTTCAGTCAATCATTCTCTTAATCCCTGCATAGTGTTCTTATTAGAAGCACTCACAACTGGACAGAGGCAGAATATTCACGGACACGAGCGACACAGACAAACACAACCAGCATGCTAGCTGTTCAGGCTGGAAATTACCTTTCTAATATGAGTCAGAAACATATTTTACAAATAGTGTCCAAATCTTAAGCCAGGAAAACAGCAGGAACAATTTTCCTTAATGTGTTTAGAAAATGTCAGTCAGAAAAACCATTTTAACATGTGGATCTAGCTAAATTAGCTGCTTTAAAGTTAGTCTACTAGATTAGCATTCACTTTAATGGTGCTAGCATCCAATATTCCGCACATTGATTTTAGCACACTACACTAAATTTCCACCAGAATTAGTATAGGCCTACTGTATTTATTACATAAGCAATGCTGTTACATTCTTTTCTATAGTTCCAGCACAATGAATGAGAACTGGCTTACTTCTGGCTCCAACCGAATGAAGTCAATTCAGTCGCCATTTTATTGTGATACAGACACCGTCATGTTGCTGCCAGACATTGTCAATAAGAAATGAATGATCTGAGTCTCCATTTCTATGGCAACTAACCTGGCCAATCAGGAGTGAGCGTGTTGAAAGTCCACATCCCTGCCACTTTAAAGTGGACTCCACAAATCTGTCAAACATTTTCAACGTTGGGGCTAGTAGGCTCCACCTACTTTTATTGAGGCATCTGATTGCTCTGTTTATAACTTGAATAACTTGTGCTGCCATCAAAATATCAAGAACATGTTAATAAAAAGGTATCAGAACAAGAATGGTTATTCTGACAAACAGAATGACTGAGTAACAGCTGTTTATGTCTCATAGAAGTCAATGGAATTTTGGCTTCTTGGATTCTTCAGAGGATACTTCCTGTTTGGAATGCCAAGGGGGAGGGGTCACTTTACTTCTCAGATACTGTCAAAGGTATGAGAACACTACTTGAGTTGTGTTTGTGCTTAAAAACGGTATTTGATAAATTAGCAAGTTTTATCTGCTATTTTCCCTACATTGGTGCTGGCACACAATACAAGTACTACCTAAGAATTACTTTGTTAACGATCGTGTGATTAGTTCATTACAGGTTTGGAACACCACTTTATTAGTGTTAGCATGCTAAGGAAAACCTATGCAACGAGTGCAAGGAATCTGCAGCGCTGTCGGCTAGCCACCGACACGCTTTGAAACACGGACTGAGGAGTTTCTGTAAATCTTTGTCTGTGTGTAGATTTGAATCAAATCACAATTATGCTTCAGGTATGGGTTGCGTTTCCTATAAAATGACGTATTTATTCATAGAAAAGTTTGAAACGTCGTTCATCTGTTGCACTTTGTTCAAAAACAATCAAACCATGACCTCAGCCCATTTTGGCAATGATCAGAATAATTTCCTTTTTGAAATGAAGTATTTTTTTTGTCACTTTTCTGTATCTGCTATGCCATGTCTCAGTGTTTACTGACCTCTCCAATATGGGGTCGCTCTTTACGTATCTTGGACATGGTACAGGCTAGCGTAGGGTTTCTAGAAATATAACTCATTGCTAGAAAGTTAGCATGCTATTTTCACAGATTTACTGATTTGTATGCTCATAGCAGCTCCGTTAGCCTGCTACATTAGCCACAACGGAAGAATGTAGCTCTAATCTCATCCTTTTGGTGTTCTGCCTATGGCAAAATATGAATATCAATAAAAGTTAATGAGTCTAATCGAACTTTTCCTGAGATGTTGCCACCATACAACTAAACACAGTTTTAAAATGTAATTATGAAAAAACCCAAACAAACTTCATCAGAAGCCTAATTCATGATAAGACACTGCATGCTTTCCTGCTAACAATCATATTTATAAAATAAAATGTGATATGGTGACCAAATGTGTTCATTCAGCTCACTGTATCTCCTGATATTAGACAGTTAATTCAGAAGTTCTTAGCTTCTTAAAGGAAACTGCAGCTGAATCCATCTGAAAATGTCAGAAGACGGAGCGTCCATCAGTGATCAGCCTGCAGAACGGCGCATAACGCCCGTCTCTTAATCTTCAGAAAATCAACAATTTCCCCAGATAATGACATAAATTAACTTGTATGAAAACGAGCTTGATTATCTCAAGATAACGTAATAATTATCTCGAGATAATGGCAAAATAAAAATTTCAAAAGCCTGAGCGACGTATTCCCTTTTTTTCCTTCATCCTGTCACAATTTAGAGGAGTGTTTTCACCTTCAGTACCAGTACCATACCTTCAGAATGGAGCCGTTTTTTTCCTCCTTTTATTGGCTGTGCGTGCAGCTCAGTATGACCCTCACTTTTATTTTATTTTTTTCTGTACTATGAATAAATTTAGCCTGTCCCGGACATGAAAATGTCAAATACCTAAAATACACCTAGGCTAAATAGCGTATTAATTTTTAATGCCTGCTCATCCTATGCTGCTATTCTCATATCAGGCCTGTCTGCCAACAGCTGTTGCTGGCTCCATCGCTGGGAATTTATCATCCATCTCTCCGAAGGAGGGGAGTGGAGGAGAGAAGAAAAAAGAAAAAAAGACATTGTGGGACAGATCTGTGTTTTCATGGACCCCTAGCTTACATTTACATCCCGACTTCCTTACTTTGATATACGAGTGGGATTCAATTACACTAATGCCAAACATAAATTCTTCGGGATTCGTTCCTTTCTGCCCCCCCCCAGCCACGGTTCGCGGGGCGAGCTTCCTCATACATAAAAGAGAAACAAGGAGACGAGTGGTGACATTGACACTGGAGGTAGTGACATTGGTGGAGGGGGGGAGCAGAGATCTGCTGAAGCAAGTGTGGGCGTTGAATGCCACCCATGTGCGTTTTTAGGTGGCATGTGGTGGATGATTATCATAGATTATCACAATCCAGATTGTTACAAGTTCTGTGTGCGCACATAGCAGCAGTGTACTGTAGCCGTGTGACTGTGTGTGCTTAAGACGGAGTGCCTTTGGGGATAAGACTAAATGGTGGGTGAATGACGAACAGTTGGAATGTGTGGACGTGTGCGTGCATTAAAGCTGTGTGTGTTCGTGTCTGCGTGTCCTTACAGCGGGAGAAGCAAACAGCAAACACAGAGCCCGGGAAAAAAAACTATCTGCTCCCTCCCTCATTTCTGGAATTCTTCCTTCATCGCGCTGAGATGATTTAGATCACCAGACACATTTGGAAAATATAAATAGATAAACCAAACAAAATGCAGTTTTTAAACATTTCATTATTAAAGTGTAAAAAAACATGTTCAGACCTGCCTTTTCCAACCAGGAAAAATAACTGCTCCCTTCAATGGTTGATCATTGAAGATGAAAACAGTGTTTTTACAGGTTTCTGATGATGGAGGACATATATTAGGAAAACTAAACTTAAAATTGCATTTGCTAGTATTCATTTACTCTAATCATTGTGAATCAGGAGCAGATGAAAAAATGCTATTTGAAAAAGTTCGTATTTGTGACGAAGAAAACAAGCTGGATGAGCTACAGCTAAGCTAGCGGGAGAGCGTGTAAACTAGTTCCTGCGTTCATCTTTAGTGGACTTGAAGACTGGAAAAGTGTTTTAACGTGACAAGCAAAAAAAAAAAAAAAAGATCACGAAACTGCAGCTCATTCAGATTTCTGCTGCCTGGGTTCTCATGAGGAACAAAACGGTAGAATCACATCAGTCCAGATATGAGGTCTTTGCACTTTCTGTCAGAGGACAGACTTTAAGGTTCTGGTACTGGTTCGTAAAGCTTTCAGTGGTTTAGCACCAAAATACACAACTGACTTCCTGACCCCGTATGTACCAGCCAGACCTCTCGGGTCATCTGGATCCGGTCTTTTGTCAGTTCCTAGAGTCCAAACCAAACACGGAGAAGCTGCATTCAGCTTCTATGCTCCACAGATCTGGAACAGACTTCCAGAAAACCTTAGATCAGGTCAGAGACCCACCTGTTCTCAGGCGTGTTTGATTCGTTTGTGTTTACATCTTCACTGTTACTTAAGATGACTTTAGATTCATTTCATTTTAAACTGTATATTTAATCCTTTGATATTTCCATTCAAAGTTTCTTTTAATGTTTTATGTAAAGCTCTGAATTGGGCTGTACAAATGAACTTGCTTTGCATTAATGTCATAGAATCTCAATGACTACGCTGACAAGCTAATGTGTCGTATGAACACCTGAAAATTCTTGTGCTTGTCTCTAGTTAGTCTCAGTTTGGTTTTAAAGGCCAAAAATCCCTCACTAAGGAGGCTCACATTTACATTTGACCAGTTGGGTTCCTGGTTCCTCTGTGTGACGATTCACCAACGCTCGTCACCTGGCTGATCCTTCCTAAAGGGTTTTTCAATCTTTGTAGGGTTTCTAATGTTTTATTAGATTATCTCATTGGGAAAAATTATATGTCTATATCTTTAAGAATATTCAAACCTTTCTAGTGAAAAAAAAAAAAAATCACCAAAACTGTGAGACGATTTGGTGAGAAGACAAAAAAGGCAGAATGTGACTTCCAGGGCATACAGATGTCACCAGGAGCCCAGGAGCATTCATGCAATATCAATTCCGTTTGACTTTGAGTGTAATTTGTCAAAAATTTACATATTTTCTAACAATTCTGTGGCTATGTGGTGTTTTTCTGGAGCTGCTTTGCAGCTTCAGGACACGGATGACTCAAAATAATTGATGAACTCTGTTCTCTCCAAGAAATGCTGAAGAAACTCTCCATCTTATCAGGAACATTTGTCTCATTTGTGGTTAAAACTAACCAGGGCATTTGATGTGAGGCAGAACTTCACAGGTAATGTTCCAAAGCTTGTTCTCAGGGAATATACTCTAAAAAAAAACAATATTTAAGAACCATTTTCTAAAAACAAATATTGTCAACAAAAAATGCTATTTTTTTAACTGTCCTGTTATTTTCTGGGTCAAATTTACCTGTTTGGAAATTAAAAACATTTCTAAAAGGAATACTTAAAGTAATTTTCCACGTTGAAACTCCTCCTGCAAGGCCTAGTTAGTGTAACGAACATATAAAATAAAAACTTAGTTCAACAAAATGTAACATGCATTCCCTAAAAACAATTCTTATAAATGGGAAATGGTGTTTTCTTAACCCCCTTGTGTGCTCTGGGTCCAACTGACCCATTATGAAATTTACCCAACTTTAACTTAAAAAAAACATCTCCTTCACGGCCTTTTAATTTAAGGAACACATAAAAGATAAACTTTATGAAACACTTTTTTAAAACTTTCAAAAACAAATGTTATCAATGGGAAATGCTAATTTCTTAACCGTCCTCTTACATTCAGGGTCAAACAGACCCATTAAAAAATCAAAAGTATTTTTCTGCTTTGAACATTCTCCTACAAAGCTTAATTAATTCATATAATGAACACATAAAATAAGAACTTTATGAAACAAAATTTACCGGTAAGACAATTTTTAAAAATGAATTTTACCAACAGGAAACGCTATTTTCTTAACTGCCCTGTTAAAGGTCTGGGTCAAAGTGACCCGTTTTGTACTAAAAAATCTAAGAAAATAAGTATTTTTCCATGTTGATACTTCTTCTTCAACGTTCTTTCCTTTAATAAACAAATAAAATAAAAAATAGTTTGTTTACTGCATTCGTAATTCAAACAGAATCAAACGTTGATGCTTTTCCTCAGAAAGGAACAGAAGAGGAGGGATAAATGTGTCTTACTTTGAAGCATGATACGTTTATATGATCAGAAAAACAACACAGCAGTGTGTTTTAGCGGTAAAATCCTGCAGGAGAGGTTTCTCCACCAGATCATGAGCTCAGACTGCAGAACATTCTGGTTCTGAAGTGGAACTAAGATCCAGGGTTTCTGCCAGTTTGTGCTGAAAAAACCCCAAAATGTGCCTGAATTCAAACTAAATTCCATGTAAAAAAAACCAAACAGATTTCAGGGTTAAAAGGAGCCACTGACGGAGAGGATATACCTTAGCACACCACCTGCATACTGGTGGACAACCTGTTAGGGTCCAGATGCCTCTAAATGTCAGCACTGCTCACTGCTGTGGGGGCGGGGCACCTGGAGGGAGACAGGGAGGAAGAGGTGAGGCGTTCAGAAAAACAGAGGGGATCGATGTCAAAGTGGAAATCTAACAAATTCAGTGAGCTTCAGAGGTCAAGAGAACGCAGCTGAAAAAGGTTAAAGATGAAATCAAAGCCGGCGGCGCTGCGGTGCCCTGGAGGCGCAGCTGAAAATCTATCCCTCCAAGGCAAGGCCACCGTTGACGTGGGGCAGACAAGAAGCTAAATACTGCACGCCACTCGGGGATCTTTCATTTTCAGCCGATCGATAAGGGCTTATATTTATCAGGGCCCTGCGAGCCGCGGCCGCTTCTGACAGCCCCCCCGCTTCAGTTTGGCACTCCTTCCCGCGCTAAATTGAGAGCCACTGACAAAAGTCAGACTCCGGACTGCCATTTACCCCCCCTCAGACAGCCTCCCTGCAGAGCCAGGTCTGCCTCCTCATCCTCGCCGCCGTCTTCCTGCGCAGACTCCACTCTTCTTTGTCAAATTTACAAGAATAAATGTGAGAAATGTTGGGGAGCACCCCGTTAAAAGAACTGTCTGCCTAATCGTCTGCACAACAATATTTGCTGTGAGGCATTCTAAATAGATTATCTCTAGTCCATCTGTGTCATCATTGATTTATAAAGCACTAAGCTTGCTCGGGGAACAGACAGGGCCTCGCCTTCTCTGCTGTTAAAGGAGCCTCCTGTCAGAATCGGGGGCATGGCGGGGGAACGCCGGTCGCCTAACCTCCCCTTCAAGCATCAGGAAGCAAAAATAGGACGAGTGTATTTTTCAAAAAGGAAAGTATGAATCCCAATTTTCTGCATCTCTTTTTTTTTGTTTGGTGATACAAAGAGATTGGGAGGGGGGGAGGAAGTAAAAAAAAAAAAAAAAAAACAAGGGACATGATTAACATATGAATGATATATGCAAATGGTAGGGAGAGAGCAGATGTTGTTGCATTTAATTGACCTATATGTGAATTGCATCCAAACCTTTCAGTGGGTTTTCTGGGCCCGCTCCACACGAGGAGGGAGCGCAGCGATTCCTCACACAGAAAACGGAGGAAAAAACAGGAGGAATATTGGAAAACAGATCCATGTTTGTGCTCCTCTCAAAGACAACGGTTCTGATGGGAGAGGTCGTCCCCTCCGAAACGCCAGACGTTTAGGAAAATCCAAACTTCAGCACCTTTTGGTTTCAGAGTTTTCATTTTGTTGGTACTTAAGTCATTTAACATTTTAAAAAGAAAAACAGACACTTGGTTGGTTTGACACCAACCCTAAGAGCTGCAGTGACGCTTCATAGGAGCCTGTTTTATGCTCTTTTTGCTCCAACATTCAGATCATTTAAATAAAAACCTGTTTGTATTTGGGTTTCTATTGGCTTAAAAGCCTACAGACGGCGTCTGACCATCAGAGGAGAATTCCTGACACTCTGTAGCTCCACCTTTACATTTCTTCATATTTAAGCGATTCTTGTGTCCAGCTTGTCCTAAAAAGCTGTAAAACCCATTAGAGGTTAAAAACTGTTTGAAGAGTTTGTAAACATATATTTGGTTTCCCTTCCATTATTGCTCTGATTCCTCTCTTTAAAGACACCCCCACACACATGGACACCCCCAATCCCCTCCGTGAATGCACACAGGCATGGACACAGGATTTCCAGGGAATGTCATTAAATTGCATTAAATGGCCTTTTGTCCGGGGGCAGGGCCCCCCCCCACACATATGATAATACATGAGGGCCGTGTGGAGAGCCCACATGTGCACCCATGAGTATGCGTAAAAGACAAAAAGGGCGGGGGCAGGAAGGAAGGAGGCGGCGTGGACGCGCTCTAACCACCGTGACACACACTAATAGAAACGTACCTAATAAAGGACGAGCTTTCGGGCTCGGGCACGCTGACATTTTCTCGGCGCGCGGGACGATTTCATATCTGCGAAGTCGAGGGGCCGCTGGACCAAATTGCATCACACGGCGATGCCAGAGGATTAGCATAAAAATTAACACTTAAATTTCAGCTTATTGTCGAGCCCACTCCGGCACCGGCTGCCTCACAACAATCAATTCCTCTTAGAAATCTGATTAGACTCCATGACGCTTATTATCTCAGTCATGTCTGCCTGCCCCCTTCACCAACACACACCGCTGGCAAAGTCAAGGCTCCAGCTTCCAACACTGCCAAGACCTTTAGTTTCTGAGGAATTAATTGGAAAATAAATCTAAAGGTGTGGCATTTCTTTTGACAGATGAGGCTTCATCTTCCATCCCAGAACATTTTGGGTTTTTATCTTCCACCAAAATCAATCAGAATCGTTTTCCGTTTGCCTAAATCTAAAAAAACACCAGAGTTTAGAGACAATGCAGACAAAAATACAGGTGTGGTCCAAATCCTCAAAATGAAGGTGGGGAATTGAGATTTTACAGCATTTTATCTAGAAACACACCAATGAGGACCACAATGAACAGTAATGAAGAGCACCATTTGATTTGACCAGATCTGTAAGGAGAAAGGTCCATAGCAACCATATTATTTTCTGAACATGTTAAACATGTTTGCCTATTTTCTCGTCTGGACTATAAAGTCAAATGTAACATTTCCTGAGCAACCAGGATTCGTTTTCACGTCACTCAAAAGCCAACATGGATTACCAGGAAAATCCATGTTTCATCTGGTTTCTAGTCAAATGGTCGGATGATTTATAGATTTTGTGTAGGCCGGTTTGAGGGTTTCAGAGGGCAGTAAAAGTTACTTTTTCATTCCAGTGCCAGATTTCACCCCAAGTTGGCACCCAACGCAAAGGTCAGGGGTCATGGTATACCCGTTGAGTGTGACGCTATCCATAGAAAATTGTGGTTCCAACCGAGTGAAGTCAATTCAGTCGCCATTGTTTCATGATAGAGATGGCGCCATGTTGGATGGAGCCAGAAACGTCAGTAACCAGTAGATGGTCCGAGTTGGTCTGAGTTTCTATGGCAACCAGGAGTGCGCTTGTTGCTCTTGATTCAAAGTGGGGCCAGATAATCTTATACTGCCCCAAACTTTACCTTCTGACCAGAATCTCACGGTGACCTCGCCAAAATAAAGGTCTCGTAGTTAAAAAAGCAAAAATGTAGAACTGATTGATCTTTTTAAAATGGATTGATCTTCAAGAAAATGCAAACAAGTTGTTTCACCAACGTTTCTCCACAGACATGGAAAATGGACCTCTCACCTTTCTGGAGGACACAGTTTGGAATCAAACTGGAATTTGGTTCGTATACAAATGCGCGCCTTCAGAACCACAGCAACAATAGGAGCCCGCACCGCCTTTGGGCCTCCGGAGGCGTGGCCGGGAGCCTTCAACGCCACATGCATCTGTAATTAGATCATACTGACTGTTTTATTAGGAATCTAGTGTTGGGCTGCCGACCCCCCCGTTCGGACTGAACCTCTGCCATCGCATTTTTTTCATGTTTACTGCAGAAAGATGGAGAGGGAACGCTCACGAGGCTGTGGCAATAAAAATATTTGTCAATATCCATTCCTGTCGAGGCGCATTGCTCAAGTATGCTCTAAAAGCACGGCGCGCATTGGGTGGTTTTGGTAAGACTCTTGATTGTTTAGACAAATGGCATTTCATCACAACCAGATGTCTTTAAGCTGCGCTCAGCCGCCATCGCTGCTCTCCAAGACCCGACCTGAATGTATACAAACATCTCCTCATAACTGCATTCCTCATCTGGGCTGCCAGCGTCACTTCAGCTCTTTTTCCCTGAAACCCTCACAGCGCCAGGAAAGGCGGCTCGGTTCTGCTCAGCCCGTCCACGAACGGCGCTGACAAAATGCAGGACAAGTGGCGGGGGCCGAGTTACAAAGGGTCCCGAACGCAGACACCCACCGGGCCGAGAGAGGAACAAATCGTCTGATGTTGTAAGTGGATAACAACAGCTCCTGCCATGCAGCGGCGGAGGCGCAGAATAATTCAAACCAGCTACTCCCCGCGCTCCTGCTTCTCCATTCTTATGTTAACACGGCTAAAGCGGCGAGGGCCACCCAGCAGCACAGAGCCCCGACTTAAGTCCACACTTCAGGAAAAATAATCCATCCCTGCATCACGACTCCCCGGCTCACACGGAGCTGGGGAGGCTGAAACAGATCCTCTCCTGCGCCTTTAAGGAGTATTACCGAGTTTTCAGGAATAATAAACTTAACGGGGCTACTTTCCCTTTCAGTTAATGCCACGCAGGGGCCAGGAGGGGCCTTTAAACGCAGAGTAAACACTGCTTTCTTTGTTGAAGGAGCCGCTCCGTTGTGTTTTTCTGCTGACCACCCCCCCACACACACATTTTTTCTCTTTGTCTTTCCAGCTTCAAAACTCCAGAGCGGAGAGTCGTGTTTGTTCTCCAAACAGCACATCTGAGGTGCACACCTCGCCGATGGTTTATAGGTTCAAATCCCCCAGAATGAGAGACAGAGCTAGAAAAGAGCCAGAGAGTCGTATTTTATACCAGCAGTTTGTTTTAATGGAGGGGGGGGCTTGTAATTAACGCAGCATGTCCTCTATCTCCCAGCCATCTATGCCAAGGCCTTTATTTAAACAACTTTATTGTGAAATGTTTGCGTTCTCAGCGCTCGGCCCGGGCCCACACACAGAATATTATTTCATACTTCAAGGTGGGGGAGAGGGGGGGCTGGAAGAGTTTACACTCTGAGCAGTTATTGTTTTTGATTACAGCAAGGCTCTTTCTTAAAACAGATCAGGAACAGGAACCCCCACATGAACACCCCCCCCGGCTGAGGGCCTGTTTACAGCCGGGGGCGGGGGGGGTAAAGCCATTCCTTCAGTACAGTCTGAGTCTGATTTACGAGCAGGACGCCGCCGTGCTGCTGCGGTTGAAGTGGGAGCACCTGCTCCCTCAGGAAATGCAGGTCCAGGTTCCAGTTTAAGCCTGAAGTTTAAGGTTTTAAAAAAAAATCTGTTTTTGCAAAATGATAATCTGATCAATAAAGTTTTCAACAGCAAAATATCTGGAGAAGATATGTCTCAGTGACTGAAAGTTCTTGGTCAAACCATTTTCTTACCCATTGGAAGATTTTTTTTGTGCTAATTTTAAGAAGAACTTCAAACTTGAAGTTTTTTGCAGTGCATCCAATCAGACTAAACTCTCATTTTTAATAGATGGATAGAATGAACTAGTTTAAAGTAGTAAAAACCAGAAGCTGAAGGTGATGGACTCAGTCTAAGTCAAAGCTGCAGACGTGAAGCAGAAATCTGTTGTGACTCCGACCGTCCTGCGGGTCAAAGATCAAATCTTCTGAGTTTGGCAGCAGACGCAGAAACCTAGAAGAACCTGGAGATGACGACTGCAGAGACGTTCATCACACTGATACCAACGCTGTGGCCTTGTAGTAGAGTGTCTGCCCTGAGACTGGTGCGTCATGGGTTCAAATCCCCAGCAGAGTCATACAGCATGTCTGGGTTCCTCCCACTGACCACAAACATACTTCATAGGTTAACTGGTGAATCTAAAATGCCCCTAGGTCTGGATGTGGGAGCATGTGTTTGTGTGGCCCTGCAACAGACCGGTGAAGGGCCTCGCTTTCACCGAACAGTAGCTGGGATTGGCTCCAGCAACCCTGTGACCCTGAAAGGAATTAAGTGAGTTGGATGGATGGACTGGAGGGTTAAACCACTACCCAGGTGTAACTTGATATCTCCTCCTGTGTTCTGATGCTTTGCCATAATCAGGTGTATGTGGAGTCCACTGCGAAGAAGGCGTTTTATTTTGAAAACCAATAAAAAAACAGAAAAAACGGAGGAAGTTTGTTACCCAGATATGGTGCCACAGCTGTAGCAGAGGATGTAACATGCATGTAACCTCACAAAGGAAAAGCAAATATAAAATAATAATAGTGGTACTGCGCCCTGTGGCACCTCATAGAGATGTGCTTTCAAAATAAGAAACAGGAAGGAAAAAAAGCTTCATATTTAAGTTTATTTTTAAAGCATCTAATCTCTAAGAACAAAAATCTAATCTTTAATTACCTTTTGGGATTGGAAACTCATCTCTGACACGAGGGGCAGACATGCAGAACTTTTTACCCCAACATGCAGCAAAGGACTGAAGAGGAGCAAAAACAAAAGCATCTGTGAGACTTTTCTGCTCCTCTCCTCCATCTCTGAGCTCTACTTCAGTCTTTCCTCAGTCTCCTGCCCCCACAGCCCCCCCGCACTCATCACACCTCCCTCCTCCACGGAGGTGAGAGGTTTTAAAAGGATAGAGTGAAGTGGAGACACTTCTTTAGCTCAGCGTAGGCCAAACAGATCGAAGACGAGGAGTGCCCAGCTGTGGCGTGAAACCACAGGGGAGGAGGGCCCGTCCCGCCTCTCCTGGTTCATCATCGTTGACCCCGCCCCCCCCCCAACCCCCAGGTCTGGATTTTTAAACTGTTAGACAGAAAAAAAGTCCCTCAGATCAGGATTTCTGGAATTGTTCCAGCATCACTGAATCAGCGGAACATGAGAATAAAGTTTGACTGAAATGTCATGAAAATATCTTTTTAAATAATCAACAAAATAAGAGCCTTTGCCCAGTAAAAACTCTGTAGCCAGGATTGGCTCCAGCAACCTCATGACCCCAAAACGAGATTAAAGAGGTTTAGGAATGTCTGGAATAAAATACCAGCTGTTCCTGTTGGATCTTCATTCCAACAGAGACGTGAAGATTTGGTGGAGCCATTTTGTTATTTGCTGACCTGAAGCTTCAAAAGTCAAAGAAACCTCTGAGGATTCGGACCGAACAGCATCCGTTCTTCTGAGGTGGAACCCAATAAGAATCCAGGATGTTTGATGATAATCATGAAAACACTGGTTTTGAAATAAAGATTTCCAGTTTCAGCGTGCGCTCGGTGCTCCTCAGACGTGTTGAGATATCCATCGTTCGTAAACTTCGGGGGAACCTTCAGACTGATCGTTGTGAAGCTGCCAACGGAAAAACTCTTCTAGAAGCCGAACTTGAAGGATGTTCTGAAGGTTTTGGTGACATTTCCAGAGTTCTGTACGAGCGGAGATAGGTCCTGTTTGGATTTTATCCGGTGCCAGTTCCGAACTGGTACTTTTGAACGGCGCTCGAACCAAATCTTCAAAAATGACAAAACGTGCCAAGTTTTTCCAAAAAACATCCAAGTGTGATGAAGCAGCGTGACGAGGTGAAGGAGAGCGCTTGAATGTTTCTAAGACGCTCTCTTTCCTTCACTCTAACAGTCAGCGCTGCGTCTCCATTTTCACGTGTGCTGAAGTAGACACAGATTTCATCACTCATCGCCATGACGACGGCCTTTTTTCAGAGCGCCGTGCATGTCACTCTGATCCATCATCTCGTTATATTAGAATCTTATGCTGTCAAGTTCAGACAAACTTTCACTTTGGCTTTTTGGCTGAAGCTCCGCCCACCTTCACAGCCCCACCCATTCTGATAAGAGCCTGCCCACAATCGCTGGAAAGGTGAAATTGGCAAGAATTCAACTCCAAACTGAATCAAATAGAAGTGATTGACATGTCTGAAATGAAGCACCGAGTTAGAAAGTTTTGGTTTTTATTGAAAAGCATTACAAGCCTTGTTTTTACTGAGCGGTACGGTGTGGTCCGGTCCGGTTTAATGGGTCCATTTTATAACAGAAACACTGACAATACTGGACTGGGCCAGACCGAACCGGTTTAGGAGTGTTTGGTAGATTTAGGGTGACATTAAGCAACAAATGGTTATGTTTTACAACATTACAGTTGAACTTTCTCATTTATATATGCTCTGCTTAAGTTTGTGCTTCCTTTATCAACTAAATCACTCACATTCTGACAGATCATTCCTCTCAGATTGAGATTTATGTGCAGCTTTAAGGTTCACGTGAGAACAGCAACGCAGGCATTCCGGGGAAAAAAACAGCGAAGAACATCACAGGACGCAGAAAATAAGAGTTTAATTACATCAACCATATCTTCAGCATTAAACGTGCCTCTGAGAAAAATGGATGATTGCATCAGTAATGCATGCATGCCACACGCAGTCGATGTTATCTTGCAGGTTTTGTTTTCCAGAGAGCTGCACGGTAGAAAAAAAACGTGCTGCAAAAACAGCAGGTCACTCGCTTTTTAAGTTTGGTTTGTTGTGGCAGCAAATGAGATGTGGAGTGACTGGCAACTGCGCCGGAAAGGTCACATCAGAAAATGAGAATCATGCCTTCACTCATTTATTTTCCCTCCTCTCCTCTTTAAAGCCGTTTCCCCTTTAATCTCCACATGCAACACTTAAGGGTTTGGAGTTTTGCAGAAAAACAAGCCGGCTTTGATTCTGTGTGAAAGGGAGACGAAAGAAGTTCAATGACAAATAAAAAGCTGTTTTACTTTTGCTGAAAATAGCCAGATATGCCTTTTAAAGCTGCAGGTTCCTTCAATCGTGGAACAGCAGAGGCATCAGACGGAACCCAAAGGCTGAGAGGCGAGAAGCATCTTTTGACAAGTAACATGCTTTTTTTCTTGTGTGCCTCAGAGCGTTCCTGTCAACTGATGTGTGATTAAACCACTTTAACCTCTCTGGGCTGTGGAGCCTCATGGCTGTGTTCACATGCACAACACTCAGCTCTCCCTTTAACAAGAGCGACTCCGGGAGACGAATGCCTCTGAGCCGTTTAGGCTTCAAATGTTCCCTCATTTAGGGAGTCATCATGTCTGGGAGTCCTCGGGGATTCGACTCGGAGCTTGAAGAGTTTGCCACAAACTTTAGAAGCAGAAATCTGCACATCTGTGTGTGGAAAAGGATCAGAGTCCTCTCGCCCCGCTGCTCACTCAAACTGCTGGGATTTGAACTCACAACCTCGTTTTAACTGGTATGAACAAAGTGAACTCCATTCATTTCTGCTGAAGGAAACTAATGTTTACATGAACACAGCACCGTCACTTCAGTGAAAATACCGGGAAAAGATCCGAGGTGTGTCTGGACGCTGAAGAACAGAAACGTTTGATCCCCAACGTTCAGAGCACACAACTTTAGTCATTTTAATGATTGATCATGTCATTCTCGCTGAGGTGTCGATCTTCTGAGATTCTGTGTAAGAATCACCACCTGACGTTTTACAGCAAATAGAGCAGAACTTTAGACTAAATCTGAACCTGAACCCCAGAAAAAACTGATCCTTGAACGTCCGTCTGCTGTGTTCTGACCGTCTCTGAGAACTGGACCGAGTGTGAAGTCAGCCAAAGAAAATGTTTTTGTCCCGCTCCAACAAAATGAAGTCAATTCAGTCACAATTTGTTGACGTTGTCGGGAAGCAGTGATTGGTCCGCGTCAGCATGAGTCAATGTTTCCATGGCAACCACTCTGATCAATCACAAAAGAGCTTATTGGAAGACCACACCCCCATCACTTGAAAGCGGGCTGCAAGAAATCTGTCAAACATTTTGAACATTGAACGTGGAGGCCAGCGGGCTCCACCTACTTTTATTGAGGCATCTGAATAACTTGAACAACAGAAAAAAATATTTAAAAAATGAAGATTATCAAGAACGTGTTGAGAAAGGTATCAGAGCAAGAACGGTTATTCTGACTGGATTCAGACTGAATAACAGCTTTTTATCTCTCTATAAAAGTCTAGCAGGTACTTCCTGTTTGGAGCACCAGGGGGAGGGGTCACTCAGTGCAGTTCTCATGTACAGTCAATGGTTGATAAGAGATTTTTGTTCATGTCTGGACTGGTTCGTCTCAGGTGTCATCGACAGACCTTCAACTCTGTGTAGTCTCATCTGAACCCAAGACGAAAGAAAGATCCAAACATGGTCCTTCAGGACATTTTGGGGTAACATTTCTCTGAGGTTCTCCCTAAAAACTTTAACAATGTCCCACATTTCACTGTAGGAGAAACCAGGTTAGTTTCTTGAATCCTCATTTGACCATCCAGTTTTGGCTGAGGGGCCAAAGAACAAAACAGAAACAGGAACCGAGATGATGCTGAAACCCGTCAACATCAGGAAGAACTCCGGTTCACCTACTGTTCAGCAAAGAACATGAGGGCAAAGGAGGGAGTTCCCAGCCAGTTCTGGCCCAAAAAGATCAGAGCAGAACTGTCAGGATCAACCATCAGGTCAACTCCTTAACGTGGCTCCTCCCCCCTCGCTCCTCATAACTGGAAGTATAAAACATGGAGGCGATGACTGGGCCGGATCGATAGCATTAGTGCTAATGCTTTGTCATCATCAGACCGCACACAGACCTCACACGTCCCCGCAGAGCGCCGCCTCCCCTCGCAGACAGAGAGCGCCACCGGGGAAACGGGGAGCGTGCACACTGTGCGTAAGTGCATGTGCAGGCGTAGAAAGACCCCGGAGCCGCGGGGACGGTGTGTCACATAAGCTCCATCACCAGGCTGCTTTATTGAGCCTGGCATGGGTCAGACCCCCACTGTCATCTTCAAATATGCCTGACACCTGCTCCCACACGCACACACATGCACGCTCACACATGCACGCTCACACACACCGGAGCATGGACCCACTCCACCCCCCACCCCCCACAGGCATGGTTAAGTGTACGATTGGCTGAATTGTGCCTGTTTGTGTGTGTTCCCTGATGGAGATAAGTGCGAGCGGTTAGGAGGGAACAAATGTCCGCTGGTGGCGGCTGCCAGGAAGACCCAACAAACACCTTCCTGTCCAAACGCAGGCAGGCACCACGCCGCAGACCACAGCTGATGGAGACGTTAGCCGCTCCAGAGTGACAAACAAAATGGCGCCGGTAACAGGATCCACCTGATCAAATCTCCGGCGTGACTGACACCTCTTCTGAGTGTGACCCCGACCCCCCAGATGAGTTGTAGAAGTTCCCCTTCAGCCCGCCTGAGCGGTGTTTGTGGCTCCACCTCTTCTGAGCATGCCTGTGCGGTGTTAACCCTGAGGTTAAAGAGCAATCTGCAGCCAATTAAGCGCCTCGCTACCAGGGCCGGCCTCCACCAATCAGACCTGACTGGATGCTATGAGAGCGGCGTGTGTGGCGGCGGTACGTCGCCGCCACAATGTTTACGGTGCAGCTTTGTGTGCTGGTAACAATTACATGTCAGGGAGCTTATGTGAAGGTTTAGAAGTTCAGCTCGCCGCCAGCGAGCTTAAAGCACCACAGCCGGCTGGAGCGCCGACCTGTGGCGAGGAAAAGGCTGCGCAGGAAGAGAAGCCTTCCTGAACTTCACTTCCTGTCGCAGGTCGTTCAGCCCTGAAAGCGGCAAAGGTACGCCCCCCCCCATGTCCTGAAAACCAAACATTAGAAATTCAAAGCAAAGTTTCTACAGAGTGGTGCCCCCCCCCCTCCCAACAGGCGCTCTCCTTCACCTGCACCCCTCCTCCCAGCCAAGGCCATCCATCAGCGGCGAGCGGAGAGGATCAGGCCTGGAGTAATGAGCCATAAGCCCCCTTACACGTGTTGATGCGCCACTAAATAAGATCAATTTACCTTGACTACCGCCATCGCGCTCCACCGGCGGCCCGAGGACCCACCCCGCCCCCACCCACGCCTCAAACACACCTCTCCTTATCCAAACCAGTGCGGTTGGAGCAGATTTCCGCTGAAAAAGGATCCCTGCCCTCCCCGCCGCACAGCGCCGATCCGGTTACTCACGACAGACACAAGCGATTGTTCTCCGGTTACAGAGATTTCACTGTCAAGGGTGGAGGCCATCAGGGAAGTCTCGCTCTGGACGATTGCACCTGATCTGCTCTGTGAGCTGGGGGGGACTTATTTTCCCTTCAAAAGGCACAGAGGCTTCGTCTCTTTACGTCTAGATGAAGACGGAAAGGCGTGAAAACGCGGAGGGAGAGGAAGCGGAGGTCTGTGTCACAGGCAGACACTTAACTGAGCACAGAACCGGGCTTCAGCGGCGCCGCAAGGCTGGAAGAGGACGCCACTCATAATGAGACGTCTCTTTTACCCACCAGCTCTCCATCGCTCTCGCTGCTGCGCCTGTTTTCCTGCGGCCCCCCCATCATCAGTGCACTTGAACCCGGGCGTAACAATGAGTTCACAGAGATTGAGAAGTGCCGAGGCCTTAATTGTATGTATTTAGTCACGCAAACAGAGGCAATGGCCTGAGAACGCCTAGTTAGCCAATGACATCATTTAGCCACACAGCCACTTTAACTCAATGGGGGCTGCTGCAGCATTGTCCCTTTATGCCCCCCCCCCGCCTCTCTCTGACTCTAATATCAAATAATTTAGTCAGAAGCTGCGGCGGACATCCAGACTGAGACTCACAGACAGCAAAAAAAATTGAACAGGGCTGTGTTCCTATCAACACGGGAAGGGGGGGGGTTTCCCAGGTTGGATGGGTCCACGTTTGATGGGTCCACTCCTGACCCGTCACAGAAAAGAAACGTCTCCAAACAAAGCAAAACTTCCCTCTCTCCTCCCCATCCATGAAGAAACCATTCTGTTAAATCAGAATTTTGTTATGTGAAGCCGATGAACGTGATTGGTTAAAACAGAGATCCTAAAATATTAGCTCCTGATATAAACAAAGCAAATCAAAAAGTCTGGATTAGTGAGAGATGCTGACGATAAAACATGAAACACAGCTTAATAAACATCACACATTCAGGGAAATGTCCACGAAGCCTCCACAGAAAGACCTGGATCAAAATCTATTTAGGTGATTGGATACTTTATGTTTCCTTTAGTGATTTCATGTTCGCGTTTAATTGAAATAATACGAAGAAATGATAAGGCGTCTTTTTTTGAAGTCGCGTTGCAGAAGTTTGCAAAACTTCTAGAATAAATGTGAGCGAATAAAAAAAAAAAGATGCACATCAGAAAAGTAAGACCATGTAAACAAAGTTTAAATGTCAATCAATGACCTTTTTTTTTCTAAAAGGATAACGCTAAAAGGTATCCCATTAGCCTGTAACTGCATTTGCTGAGAGCCCTGAATGCATCCAGCTGTTGTCATGACAACCATGTGGGCGGGGCTAACATAAGCAGCTATTCCCATGGATGGACAACTGAGACTTTTGTTTTCAGTGAGACACATAAAATTCTCCAGACGTCTTCATGAGTCCCAGACAGGAAGAAATGTGTAGCGACGAACCATAAAGTCAGAGAACGTCTTCAGCTAAAGTGGGAGGGGCCAGAAAATGACCTCTTTATCGATTTTTTACTACTGGGATTGGGATTAAACCTCCATCTTGATCCAGAAAAGAAAAGCAGTGGATCTTCCCACACTTCCTGTCACATCTGATCCAACGCACTAATTGCAGAGTTTCCATGGAAACATAAACATTAAATTGCGTAAAAAATGTCTCCACACATCTCGTACAGTGGGGAAAAGGCCAGTGGAGTGGGGACGTTAGTGCGCCTGACTTGCTCGGCACAAAGCCGGCGGCATGCGCTCAGAGTGGAGGGTGCTTTTCCAGCAGGGATGTCAGCACTTGAAAAATCAATCACCATCTGGGCTCATCGCACACAACGGACAGCATCTTTGCAGCATCTTTCATTTGCTGCCTCTCTGTTTTAAGTGAACACTTAACTCCTCGCCCAGATCTGCAGCTGGAGCAGCAGAGTCCAAATGGAGGGCCTGTTTTCGCCGCGCCTATCTAAGCCATTAGGGCCGACGCTATGTGAACACACTGCACCAAGGCTGGCGCGCAAGGTCACCAAAAGCAAACAGGGACAAGAGGAAAGAAAAGCAAGGACTGGTCTGCTTGAGTTGGCACCTCAGGTCAATGAGTTTAGCTCCCATTCACCAAGGACCTGCTTTCTTTGCTTTTTTGTCATGAGAAAAGTGAATCTAAGTGAGTAAAAATAAGTGTGGGAGTTGAAAGCATGTGTGTGTCTCTTTTCAGTCGCACCGCTGTGTGAGAAATACCAGCGGCGGGGGCTGCTGATGCAGCGAAAGCATTTAATACTCGACAAACAGTTATCTAAGCCCATGTCCAATAGCTAGACACCACTGTAATGTGACCTACATACTAAACGAATGGGATTTTTTTTTTTATGACGGTCGGGGTGTGGTGCGCGGTGGGGTTTAGGCGTGAACACAAGTCATTCAGATGTCAGTAAAAAGACGGCAGAATATTCCCTTTTGACCGGCCCCCCCTCCCCGTCTAGAATGCAGCAGAACACAATGTGCCCTCCTGGGCATTGAACACTCCCTCCCCTTTGATAATTCCTGCTCCCTGGAAATAGGACTCGCTCTGGTTTTTCGGGCCTTCAGAAAAAGGCCGAAGGACGGCGCGGAAACTGTAAGGACTACTGTCGGGTGTTTTATGTACTCGAACATCAACCTGAGCCTCTGAACGGGATGGAAAATCACCAATTTACCTGAACACCAGGAGAAAAATGTGTACATATCAGATTCAGACTGTCCTGAAATGCACAAACCCCAACATGTATGGAGATACATGTTCTGAACCTGCTGCTACTGGTGAACATTTCTGGTCATGAAAGGCATTTGACCTTCGATTCCCTCAAAACGTTTTTCCCTCCAAAGAGACCCCAACCGGATCAGTTTCCCTCTCAGGTTCCAGCAAACACCTGGATCATGTGTTTTTTTTCCTTCAGAGTTTCATAGCCAGCCCTGAAGTCAACACTTTGTGGTTCAATGTCAGCCTGATGACAATGCTGTGGTTTAGACGCAAAAATCTGCTTTCATCAGCCCAAACAGGAAGCAAGTTAAACGGTTGCTAAAGACCAACCTCCTCTGCCCCCCCTCACTTCAGAGAGATGATGATTCAGAAAATAAACCGGTATCGATTTTTGATGCTAAAAAACACCAAAACGACTACATGTAGCATTTGGGGGCCGAACACTGAACCCTGCAGGACTCCAGACATAATATCCATACACACTTTTGCACTCACTGTTCCCAACTGTTAAAATCTTCTGTCCACAGAAGTTCTTCAGCTGACTCCACTGATGCAGACCTGTGAGTTCTACAGCTGTTCACCAGCAGACTGCACTAACTGATCAAACACTCTCAAGAGAGAAAATATCTGAGAAAGAAACAGAGAACGTAATCCAGAAAGTCCCTGAAAAAGTCTAACTGAGAAAATAGTATCTGATGAAGTACACAAGAAAGTATCTGATGAAGTACACAAGA
>BSAI01000104.1:27984764-28046771 GCA_036245035.1 Adrianichthys oophorus
TAGAGATTCGGGTGAATTAAAGCTTAAAACTCGGATATTGATCTGGTTTGAAGGACGAATGAAACAAAAATGGCAAATACAGTTTTAACTAAAATCATCTAAAATGTTTTCATCTATAGATGTTTTCATTTTTACCTTTTTGACCGATGTCTGTATTTACTGAGTTTACAGACATTTAGAGGCATTTTTTTGTCTCCTGTACAGAATGTGTTCATTTTGCCAAATGTACATGAATCTTTGATCACGATCAGATCTTTGTTTTTATTCTTTAATCCTGGAATCGTGTTTCTGTGAAGGTTTGAACTGAGAGTTTAAAGAAGAGAGAAATGTGTGGAAATGTTCATGTCTGTCTGAGAAAAGAGGAGAAAGTGTGTAGCGAGGAGTTTTACAGTCTAGAATACTTAAAGAATAATAAACTTTGTGGATTTTGTTTATCATGGGTTATTTTTAGAACATAACACCTGCAATAAACAAGGAGCTGCGGTACATGCATGTATGTGCCATATTTCTTCGGTATTGTTTTTGGTCCTAACATTTGTTTTTGCATTGCCTAATGTTGTATAGATGAACAGCGAGAACAACGATGTTTTTGTCCTGCAGGGGCTGATGGGAGCCTCCGTGGTTATAGTATTTATACAGGCGTCACATGTTCTCATTTTTTCAGTTGAATAATGATTGAAACGATAGAAACGTCTCTTTTTATGGGTTTGTTTGATTTCAAAGTGTTTCTCTGCTCTGTTTGAAATATTCTGGTTGTTCTGAGAACTTGCAGGACGCAGAAGCCGGTCATGCACAGATTCACTTCAAAACCATTTGTTGGGTCGGCTTGAACACTGATGAATGAATCAAACGCGCGCACGCACGCACACACATACTGATGCACATCAATCTGCCTGGCCACGTCAACAGAGCAGGTGTCCTTAGCAATGCACCACTGCGCACTTGGATCTGTGCATCACAGACCGCACAGAAGAGAGAGGACAGAGAGACAGTTAGATCCGGGCGTCAGCCGTAATGGCGTGATTTGTCTTTGTTTATTTTGTTTGCTATCTGCAGAATTTCGGAGGATTATGAGGCTCTGTCATCAAACTGGAAGTAGCCAGAGCTTTGAGCGTCCGTCTGCTTCCATAATTTCTTTGCTGAAGAGCAGCAGACTCCTACACTGATTTTTTTCTTCTTCTTTTTTTGGGATGATGAAAAAGCAGCGAGGAGAAACTAAGCAGAGAAAGATGTACTAAGTAAAGAGCAGGCTTTGCCCCCCCCGCTGAGTCGGAGCTACATGCTACATAAATAACCATTATGAATCACACGCTTTGGTCCCAGACTGCCATTTCTCAAACCAGATCCAGTTTCTATTTTGACACCACGTACATTAGCCAGTGTGTTCGTCTGATACTTTTATATCGTCCAGGAGGGGACTGGTCGCTCTTAACCTCCAAGAGGCCATTGGGGGGGGCAAAGCATTAACCAAAACACCATAAATGCTTCAAAAACTTCGTCTGCCTTTTCACTCACTTTCAGCCCAAAGAGTCACAATGGCGTCAAAATTCGATCAGAAACTGGAAGAGCGTTTCTTTAAAGACGAAAACCCGCCAAGCCTCGTCCCGTGGAAAATCTGCGCACTTCTTTTAAACAAGCAAAAATCAGGCCTCCATTCACAGAATCTCCTTTGTAAAAACTTTAATACGTCCCAATGTGCCGAACGACAAAAGGCCTGGAGGATTGTACCACGGGGGCCTGCGGGGGGGGGGTTCATTCTTCCTCATTCCTCCTTCATTCAGCTCCTTCTTTTGGAGCATTAGGGCGAGCGGCCATTGAGCTACAACCGCTACTATAAAAATGAATCGGGATTAAAATGACCTCACACGCAAAATTAAAGTCTTCCAATGTGTCTTTTTTATTTAAGGCACTCTCCTTGGGAACAGGATTGTTTCCTGACAAAGAGCACCTTTCAGGGAGCGCCTTTGGAGCCACCCGCAGACAGATTTCACATATCAATCAAAAGAGGGCGTCAGGGGGGTGGGGGGGGGTCCCTCAGAACACAGCATCCCTGCGATGGCTTCTAGACGTGCATTCGGGGACGTTTGAAAATGTTACGTTTTGTTTGTGTTGAGTGGAACGAGGGGCACGCGGGTGCAGCCACCCACCGAGTCGATTTGAAACCTGATGTCAGGGCAGGAGTTCAATTCCCCGCTGACGCTACACTCATTGTCCAAAACCACAAAGCAGGAAATAATCTTTCTGCTGAAACTGCGGTTTAAGGTCCGGCAGGTCCGCTAATTAAATGTTTGCAGAAGCGAGGTGTACTTACATGAAGAGCCAACGTCCACCGGATGAGGGTTCACGACGCTCCTGAACCCCAGAGGGCCAACCTCGGAGGTTGCCCCCACCCCCCAGGCTCCTCCTGCACCTTCCAACCCTCCATCGCTCCTCTATGCTCAGAGCCGCTCTGACATTAAAGTAGATCTCAGAGCGGCTGCAGAAAAAAAACCTTCATGTGGTGCATGTGTGCTATTTTTAAGTAGGGGTGCTGTGCAAGTGTGGAATTGGGGACAAGGCAGCCTTGCACCGGGCCGTGACACAGACTTATGTTAAACCTAATTAGATCATGATAATAGCTTTAGGGCCCCAGTGATCAATGCTAGAGGTCTGTGGAGATGAACTTTCCTTAAGTTTCAAGATGGTTGTGCTCGTTTTTTATTGGCACGTTTCCACCGTTTGAAATGACCCGCCCCGGCAGGAAGTCTTCCCTTTCACAATAAAGCTGTGACCTTTATTACCGGGAACGTTTCTTTACAACACCAAGTCAGTCCAAACGTTTTCTGCAGACGTTTCACCTCACAAGAAGACGTAAGTTCTCAAGTCCAGGTTAGAAATTCAAGTCGTATGGTTGTAATCTGCCCCCACCCCCACCCCCAACCTCCAATTACAAGTCTACCACAAGAGCCAAGTCCCTTTCAAGATGAATTTTCATTTGTCATTCTGAGGAAGGAGGGACGATCCTGTTCAAGTCAGATCTGAAGTTGCTGCCTGCAGGATGTTGGTGAACTCCAGCTGAACTTTTCAAAGCCGTCTATGAAGTCACGTCTCACGTCCTGATTGGGAAAGTCAAAGTGAATTTTGAATCCTCTTTAAGATCAGTACCAGCTCCACTAAAGGACTTGAGTTTGTTTCAAGTCTGAGTCTCAATTTTTGGATCAGACTTTGTGTGTAGAAAGTTAAAAGGTATCTGTTTTAGAAGAGCAAGTCTCATTTCAAGTCTCCCGAGAGTGCTTATGGATCAGGTCTACCAACGCTGCACATCAGCCTCAAGAACAAGTCCGAAAGTCAAGTCCAAATCTCTGCTTTAAGGACGTCTTTGGCTGACGAGTTATGTTTTTTAAGTCTAACTAATTTAAAATGCACCAAGTCAACCCAAAGTGTAAAAATGACAACACCAAGCTCAACTTCGAGTCTGTGAAGACCAGCAGTCCTCATCAACAGTCTCGACAAAACAAAACATGGAGACACAGTTTTCTGTCCTACAGGGGTCCACCACGAAGGCCAGAACCTCAGATCCAGAAGTCCGGTTCCTCCTGAGCACAGAAGCCCGAGTTGCACCAGTTCAGAAGTTCTTGGAATATTCCTGATGTCCGTACATTTGAAGATTCGGGAATCCACAGCATCTCCCATAATGTGTCCAGATCCCACCAAGACGTTCCATCAGCAACATTACAGAGGAGTCTAGTTTACAGCTACAGACTCTTCAGATCACTCTCAGTGAGGACTAAGAGGATTCTTTATGCCTCCATTACTAACTAATGAAATTTGTGTAATGTAATAGTTTAACATGTCTGGGTCTGCTTACATGCCAGCTACAGCTTGTATTACTTCTGATTAGTCCTGATATCGGATGCTGTGGGATTCCCTGTACATATCAGCTAAAGTTGGAGCAGTTGTTGAATCTCGACGCACCCGCTTCCGCCTAAGTACTTCTTCCAACCCTACTTCCCGGGATGTGATGAGGGTAAAAGTCATCCATCTGTCCATTTTCTAGACTCACTTCATCGCTTTCAGGGTTGCAGGGGGTAACTCAAGCCTGTCCTCGAGGGTTTGGGGAGGGATTACGGCGGGCAGGTCTCTGGACCAAAGACGGAGCACGCCGACCAGAATCCGTCTGTCGTAGACCGAGAGGTCTTGAGACAATTAGTGGTATTTTAGGATTTCTCCGTCCCTCACAAGGGACACTTCCATCCCAGAGTCTCTGGAAGTTTCTCTCTGATCTGACAGGAAAACCAGCTGAGAAAGACTCCAACGCTCATGATGATATTTTCAAACAGCAACTACCGATTTTTAAACCTTCACTACGTACTTTTAACCTTTACCAAACCAACCCTGTCTGACTTCAGAGATGATTCAGACTTTAAAGAGTTAATTGTTGTTTTAGTTTGCTAACACAATAAAAAACACAACATATTTGTTGCATTGCAATGATGCGCCCGCCGTCATCGCAGACGTGCGATCAGGACAGCAATCTGTAGAGATTTTTAATTTTAATGAAATTATCTACACTGATCTTTTCATCATCCTTGATTTAACGCCCCACTCCAATAAAAACGGTGTTTTTGGCGTTTTTAACTTGGGCCATTTTTCTGATGACGGATGACATACAGAAAATGAAGATTCAATCTGCCTTTCTGAGCATTTCTTTAATAAAATTGTTGAGCAGATCATATTTGTGACGTCGAAAATATGTCAGGCGGGTTCTAAGCTCCGCCCCATTCTGATGCATCCACTTGCAGACGAGTAGAAATCAGATTTTGGCTAAAAACGGCACCATCATTATGAAAAGACCAAACTGTGCTTTAATGATTGTTTTTTTTTGTAGTTTTTAAATCTGAGAACACTTTGGAAACAGATCATACGATGACCAGAGGGGGACTTTGAAGGGTTTTTGGTTGTTTTGTGGAAAACAGAAGCTGATGAGATGCCGATAAAACACCTTGAGATTTCGATCTGAGCTCCAGAATTTTAGCCGACTTTTCCGCAAAATTCCGTAGAATTGTCTCTTGCTCCGGCAGTGGTTTGAACATTTTGAAACGGTTCTTTGGTGAAAGAACAACAGAAGCCAGAAGGCTTTGCCGTTGAATAGCGAGGTGTTAAGCTTTCCGTGGCGACATCTATCTCTCGCCACCACCTTGAGGGCATCTTTTAAGCAGAGGAATTTAGCCATTACGTGGCATTAACCTCATTAGAAAACACTCTTTAGCTGCTCCAAGATAAAATTGATTTACTGCTGCCATTTCCACCACTGCTCTCGATCAATGGTTAAACTATCCCTTTTATGGCCCTGTGCACACCTTCTACTCTTTTCTCCAGTTTTCTTTAACTGCTCTTTAATTTCATTCCCCCTCCCCTCTCTTGTCCTTGTGCCAGGTATGCAGTCACTGAGCGGCAGAGCTGCTCTCACTTCCACAATGCTTCTCATCTATTTGAAAGTGGGTGGAAACGGCAGATTCACTTGCAGATTTCTTGAACCAATTAAGCCTAAACTTGCTGTCTAAGTGTTCTGAAGATGTTTCCTCTCAGTCAGCCAAACGTGCAGCTTCTATCCTAACTGGGCTGTTTTTCTCTTTTTTTTTGAGGTTGTTGAAGTTCTTCACCACGCAGGAATGTGATGAGCCCGGGCAGCTGCAGATAGACCAGCGCCTTCGTGGGAAAGTTTTCTTTCACATCACCCATCTGGAAATGTCCAAGCGCTTTGGCGTCGGAGCCATCCATGTGCAGCAGGTCCAGCACACCTGAGGTTCAGGCTTGAGACTGGAGACAGAGGGGACCTTCTCAGAGAGAAGACAAGTTCCTTCCCTTTCTCCTCAGGGATTCAGATCAACTAAGAAGTGGGAAAATTCCCAAAGGATAAACATTTGAGTGTTACTAAAGCTCTAAGCTCCAGCTTCACGATGGACCTCCATCCTTAATTACTGACTAACTTTGGTAAATGCTCTTGTACCATACCGAGCTGAACACCAGTTCTATGTTTGTTCATGACTTAAGATCCAGAAATCTCCTGAAAAATCTTTCCTGAAGGCTCAGAAACAAACCTCCATCCTGGTTTGCGGAACGACGTGTGCGCACATCTAAAACTGTTTTTCCTTTTAACCGTTTAACACCAGAGCTGCCACCACCGACAGCAAATGAACACACGGTCTTCAAACTACTGTAATTCTTCAAAGGTTTACGTAATTCATGTCATTTGAACGGATTCTGATGCTTCAAATTCTTTTGCAGTTCAGTGAACTGCCGGAAGGACTGAAGAGTTACGGTAAAGCGTCAAGGGTTAAATCCCGCTGAAATGTTCGGAATGCTAAAACGATTCAAGGGATGAAACTTTTTCAGTTTTTCACATTGAAAGTTTCGTTTTCATATGTAGTTTTTTTTACATCGCCAGCTTCACTTCGCCGCCTGTTTCTGTGACCTCAAACTCCACAAAAAGTGGGATGTTTTCCTGGTTTTCCACCACAGGACAGATGAGGAAAAACTGAGAAGGAAACGTGGAATCTGGTGTGTTTGCAGCTTCGATTGTAGGAATGAAGTCCTGGATCCTCCAGGACTCTGCTATTTATAGCCGTGACCCCCCCCCCCTCGCTGCTCTGTGAACTTTAGGTTTGGACCATTTGACACAAAGCTGCGAGTTCCAGGCGGCGGTCATCGGGGGAGCGTTCAGCCGCGGACCTGAGCTTGGATGATGAAGTCAGCGGGGGGAGGGAGGGCTGTGGCACGGCTAATCTCCCCCCCCCCACTGAAACTCCTGCCTGCGCGCCGAACACACGCCCACTTCTGACAGCTCAGGTTTATGTGGACTTTTAAGCCAGTCACACAATGTTGTATTTCTTTCACAAATCGATATGACCGCCATCCCCCCCGCGCCTCCCCAACCCTTCCTTCTCCGTTCTCATCGCTTCCACGTCTGAGAGAATTGATCTGAAGGGATGGAGTGATACCAGCCAGCCAGGGAGCACCCCCCTCCTCCTGCTGCCCCCACCACCACTCTTTTAACCCATAAATAAAACATGTGGCCTTTTTTGCTTCAGTTCGCCGCCGTGTCAGTTCTGGGAAAAGAGTCTGGAGTGCGTGGCTCACACGGAGCTGCTGCTACACCGGGTGGGCAGGTGGTGAGGGCTGGGTGCCATGACTCACCTCTCACTGACGCTCCGCAAAATCCCAAGAACTTTCTTGGAGAACGACTGTTTAAGGTGTGACAGGAGCGGGGCGGCGTTCTTCCCAGACAGGAAGCCGTAAATGGGGCATCTAAAACGGTAATGAGAAGAGATCTGTCCACCTGCGGACGCTAAAAGCCCCACATTAATATCAGCTACCGCGCCGCCGTGCCACTAACAGATGAACGCGACATGTTCATCCGCACCTGGGCTAGATATTCCCAGTGTGACGGCGAAGGCGTTTCCACAGCTGCACCACAAATAGCTGCTCGCTGAACTAACCTCACATCCTTCAGGGTCGCCAGACCCCGGGCCCGCGGGGTTTCTATCTCACTCCTTCAGGGGCTCTGAAGCATCTCCAGCACTTTCTGCACCGCCCCAAACACAGGTGCCCCCCCTCTGCACGCCACTGCTCTGTTCAGGGAGCGTTTGCAGAGGGGGGGGGGGGCATGGTCAGCTTGAAGTAACCTCACTTCATGGAAGAACTAATGGGATTAAGGAGGAATTATCTCGCCATGCTCACGCCGTCCGTCTGCATAGCGCCCGGCGCTGCGGCCAACTGCTCATGGGCCGCCGTCACCATCACCCCACACTGATGACATCATCACAGTGTGAGTAACCAACACTGAACCTGACATCAGCAGACCGCCCTCCTCTCACCCGTCCCGCCCCTCAGCCTCCATCTGTTCGCCAAAAAATATTGACCACGACAAACAGGGAGTGTGGGTCTGCAAAAGCTATTCAGATTGTATCTGCTGACGAAGAGGAGGACTGAAGAAAGTTGAAGGACACAAGCAGACGCTCAGCGGGCACAAAGGCTTCCAACGAAAACACAAAACTGATGCAGAGACACAAAACGACAAATTCTGGAGCAGCAGACGATGAATGGCAGGAAGAAGACGGAAAACAAAATCCAAACAATACAAAACGGCCTCACAAAAAATATTTAAAAAGATCAGTTATGTGAATCTGGTTCAAGTGCTACAAGCCAAGATCTCAAATAAAAATCAGAAAAACACTCAAATGTCAAACTACAGAGAAAAGCTGAAAGAAGTATCAGGAATCCTGAAAAAAGCAGAAAAAATTCTACATGATGTTGAAGAAATGTTAATCTGAGAGCATACCAGCTAAAAATGACACTGATCGACAATGCAACGACACATCTTTGAGACTTTTTTTAGAACAAATGGAACAGAAATCTGAGACTTACTTAAATAAAATGTAAAACAGCAACAAAAAGACTAAAGAGTGCTAAAAACGCTAAATTAATTACGTTAATAAGTAAACACATGTGGATCAATGTACTGATTAAACAAACATACGAAACTAAAAGCTCAAGTAGAAAACTGATTAAACTGTAATAAAGCAACAAGAATACAAAGAAATTTGTATTTTGTGTGATGATGATGACAAACTGACCATCGCGACATTAGATCAAAACAGATGAAAAAGTGACTTCAGTTGATGCTAAAAACTTTAAAAGCACTCAAATGTAAAAAAACGGAACCACTTCTGTTTCACTTTAACCTTCATGTAGAGTCAACACAAAAGCCTAAAACAGACGTGACTTTTTTTCATAGCTGGACATAAATTCAGTTGTCAAAGGGTTTGAGCAACAGAAAAAAACCTCAACTGTGAAAAAATGGCAAAAGTTTTTACTGAAATGATCAGACTGAAGGAGCTTAAAACACTGAACCAAAAAGAGGAGTGTTTAATCTTCAGTCCTGTGGAATAAAACCATCATTTAGGGATCAAATGATTCAGGAGGAGAGGAAAATGAGCTGAAAAACGCAGAAACATACAAAAGTTTCAAAAGTGAAATAAATGTTTCCAGAATGAATGAGTGAAAGAGCAGAAACTGTCAAACGTTTCAGTGAAAACACAAACATCAATGCCGCTGCTTTGAGGTCATCCTCTGCCGCACACATGCACCCCCCCCCTTGGAGAAAGCCGAGTCACCTCTGACAGTCACCTCCGACGAGAGGGGCGGGGGGGTTCCTGGACGGCGTGCTCAGCCCCGTTAAGCTCCCTTCAGCTCCGCCTGGGGTCGATCAGCCTGAAACAGAGAAGGGGGGGGGGGGGGAGTTCACCATCGCACCCCCCGCAGGAAGGGCTTTCCCCCTGTAAGGGGGGGTTTGAACGTCCTCAGAGGACCTGCGGTTGCTTTAAGGAGGAACATTTTTCATGAAAGCCTTTCAGCTGCAGATTCAAACAGAGCTTTAAACTGCCCCCCCAGAGGAAACAATAATGCCTCTCCCGCATGGACCTGCAGGTACATATTTCATACGGCACATTTCAGGTCATTAAGCAACACCCCCGTTATTTACAGCCGTTTGGAAAAAGCCGCTGACTCCCAGAGAAACCCCGCCCCTTTCTCACTCCTGAGACGCCGCCACCACGAGCTCAGGTGGGTCCGGGAGCAGAGGGAAGCAAAGAGAAGCCGTTTTCCTTTTTTCACCTCAGAAGAGGTTTACCTTCGATTTTCTCTGCAGGGAAGGGTTGGGTTGGGGGGGGCTGCTCAATAGCAGTTATCTGTAATGGAAGGAAATGTGCTTCTGCAGAGCGGACCGCTGCCGACAGCCGCTGACAGCCCCCGACAGCTGTGTTTGGATGACACCGGCACAAATAAACCCAAGTTTGGACTCACAACTTTACCCGTGCATGTGTGTTTGCACACATCCATGCAGGACGTGCACTTGTGTTTGCACACGTATGAATCCTAACACGGAAAGCGAACAGGGAGCATCTCTGATCCTGCTTTGTAACTGAAGTCCTTTTTTAAACAGATAAAAGTTGATTCTGGTGTTGTTTATCTCGGATGATTCGAATTAAAAACACAGTAAAACTGAATTCTGATGAAGGATTTGACAGAAACGATGAAGGAACTTCACCTGAAAAGTTTTATGAACAGAAAACTCTCCTTTTCCAAGCCGTTGGAATTCAGACAAGCTGAAGGGTTTCCTGGCGGGTAATGTCCTAAAGGAACATTTCCTTGGGCAGATCCAGGTCTGGGTCCTCTAATGGTTCTCTTCGCCCTCCAGTGTGGGGGCGACACAGTGACGGTACGTTTCTGTTTTCAAACACCTCTGATGAGCATCGACGGAGACACACAGACACAGCTGGTTTGGTCCAAACAAACCCGAGTTCTGGTTCTCTAGAGAATGCAGATGAACTTTGGTCTGGACTTTCCAAAGAGATGAGGAGAACCAAATCACAACAGGAGTGTGTGTGTGTGGGTGTGGGGGGTTAGTTTAGCATTCACGCCCCTCCCAACAAAGGTGGATATCGCAGAAAACAATTATCTGTCAGGATGAAGTTAACATTTCCCCAGAACACCTCAGAACCTTCTTGTTGATCCGTGATGAGAACCTGATTCTGTGATTGGATAACTGCTCTGACGGCGAATTCAGGTGCTGTTTAGCCTGACCTGAGCTGAGCTGAGCTGAGCTGAGCTGAGGGAGAACATTCGCCATTAAAAAAAGATATGGAATGAGAGCATTATGATGAAGCAGACCCAAACCATCACACTCCCACCCCCACTTAGACAGACGTAAATATCTTTCCTAAAGACGTGTTTGTCCGGATGTTTGTGTTAAAGGTTAGATGTTCTTCTGTGTTCTGGTTGATCAGCAGTGTCTTTAACCTTAATCACATGAACCCGTATGGTGGGTTGACCCGTACGTTCTTTCAGAAGGGTCAGAGAGAGGAATGGCCGTGTAAGAGTATCGTGAGGTATTGGTAAGGATAATGGCAGTCAAATGCACTGATGACGCAATGGCTGCGTATTTTGTTTGTAGAGCCAGAAAACGGTCATGAATGAAAGAATAAATGCGGAAGCCCGAAACGCATGTTTCCATAAACGTTTCATTGGAAAGAGTCACTCAGATGAGTTTTGCTGGTGGCGGTGTGAACGCAGCTTCAGGTTTTTCTTCTTCAACTCTCCCAGAGATCCATTAGTCCAAAAGTCTCCCTTTTTTCCTGAATGGAGTCCAGTGAGGACTGACCTTCCTTTCATCTTCTTCTGTGTCTCTCATGACCTCCCGGATGAGTCCTTCATGTTCTTGGACTGGCTACTTCCTCCTGGGAAGAACCCCCTCAGACCAGTTCCATCTGAACCTGGATCTGGATCATAATGGGTTCGGGTTCTCCGAGATCCTCTGGAGTCTGAAAGCTGCAGGAGCATCTCCCACTCAAGCGTGTCAGACTTTGGTTCCTCTGGATGCGCTGTAGCAGGTCAAAGGGGAGCAAATACTTTTAGATTGAGGCCGAATCACACTGAGTTTAAGTGGAAGGTAAAAACAATCGGGGGGTAAAACTGTGACTTAAAGCCCTAGAAACAAGACTACAAGATGTGTCTATGTGTCTCCATCGATGTTCATCAGGGGTGTTTGAAAACAGGAGCGTACCATCACTAAATGCCCCCCACACAAAAATCCCCTCCAAGCAGGAAACAAGACAAACAGCAATCTAGCTTTTTAAAAAAGGGGGGAATGTTTTAAGGGGCGATGAATTTGGTGGCGCTGAATGGGATGTTGGTACATGTTTTACTAAAGGAAATATAATGGCAGACTATTATTAGATCACATTAATCAGGAGTGAGCCAAAGGCAGTGACAGCCGTGCTGAAAAGGATTGAAAACGTTGGTAATGGATATAAATTACCCATTGTGTGATAAAAGGATTTTTTCCCCACTAAGAAGGTAAAAAAGAAAGAGGAGAGCCACAGAGCGCCGCATGTTTGTGCGCCGCCTGTAATAACGCGGGGTTATCAGCGCCGGATTAAAAATTTTAAGGGAATCAGATAGCGGCGGCGAGGCCGTGCTTTAAAGCCACCGCTGACAGGAGAGGGGGGACGGTTTAAAAACAAATTAAAGCGGCGAGCCAAGACAGAGGTGACGGCAAGGAAAGGAGGGGCGCACCGATGGAGGTCTGCCAGGCAGGCAAACAAAAGATCAATAATTTTGAGCAAATCTAATGTTGTGGCGGATGCTAATGCGCTCGTCCATCACGGCGGCGGTGGACGCGGTCCCTGTTGATTTGGAGACAGTCGTCACGCGCAGCCGTATGAAAGTGATAATATATAGACAGGAATTGGCTGCCATTCTTTGGCATCAATCTTCATTTCTTCCTTCAGACCTCACTTTTGAAATATGAAGAGTGTCAACACCCCCACCCCCACCACACACACACACACAACACGGGAGGAGGGCGAGCATCCGTCAAAACGGCGAGGCCGACCGTCGCCCCCTAGACGAGGCAGAGATGGCAGATCCTTCACGGACAGACCGGCTGAGACACTTTGCAGCCACCTGATCTCAATCAGGCCTGGGGGGCTGTTCCACACACACTCACTCACTGGAGGTGCGTTTCATTTATCCATCAGCGCCGCTCGTCACTTCTGCCGTTTGCTCTTTGGATCACCAGCTGATGACGATCTTCTTAACTTTTCTCTGCCAACCGCCCCACCCCCTCCATTACCAACCCACCTCCCCATGCCAATATGTGGCACAATGGCTGTAAAGTTGGTGACAGGTGGAAGGCACTAAGCTCCTTCTCTGCTCCCTGGGTGAAGTGTGAGGAGCAAAACAATGACAGACAAAGGTCACCTGGCCCCAAACACCCCCACCTGCCGAGGTGTTGACCTGCCAACACCCCCCCACAGGGTAAGAGGAAGACACGGAGGGGATCATAAGGAGCGTACAAGACAGAACAAAATCCAGGATGATGATAAGTTTTCTGGTTTTAAGGATTCTTTCCTTTCTTTTCAAACCTGAGAAACTTTCAGAATGAAAGTGGAGAATTTATTTAAAAAAAACATTTATTGGTTAAATAATAAAAGATTTAGTTAAAGGAAAAAATAATCCTTTTAAAGTTTGTGTAAAATAAATGTCTCCAAGAAATACAATAGATTTGTTTTTTAAAAATCAAAGAAAGATCAATAATTAATGACAACTACAAAATTAAAGTAAAAAAAGTCTAAATATTTTGGAGAAGTCGTTAAAAAAACGTATTGTCCTCAATTCTATTTGTTTTTTCGGATAACTGGGCGGATTTTAGTGGATGTTATAATTCTCCGGCGGAGTCGACCTGGCGGCGTTGCCTGGTTTTATTTCAGGTGTTTGGCAGACAGACATTTATTACCTTCTAACTGTTAACTTCAACAACAATAATGAGTTTTAAAGGTCATGGGGGGGGGGGGTTTCAAAGCGTTCATCTCCGACGGCACAACATCTGATTATTGCTCGCAGTTTGCTGCCGTTTGCAGCGCATTTCCTGCGTTTGCTGGGAAAACGCCGCTTCCTGGAGAGCGGGCTGGATTTACCGGGTTGGGACCTTGGGCAGTGGAATAATAAAGCCTTGACATACGGCTGAGAGCGGGGAGGCACGCCATGACCCGCCGCCACCCCAGGCACCTCATTCTCCCTCTGCTGTGACTCCCCCCCACCCCCCCACCCCCACCCCCCCCACTGCTGACATACCCAGACACCTACAAGCATGGCACTCTTCCTCCATGTTCGGAGCCCTGTCAGGGCACCGCGAAAGGTCAGCCTTCTTGGAAGCCGTTCAGATTTTGGATTAAGGTTTCCTTCAATGCAGATTCTCGAGTGCTCCCCCATTAAGAGAAACAAACATGAGAGCAGCTGCTCCAAACCCAGATCCCTCCCCAAACCTGACGTCCTGTATCAGCAGCAGAAAAGCGAAAGCGCAGAGGGGCCATGCCGCCCAGACAACCAGGCGGGTCTGGTTCCCGGACGCCGCCCCCACCCCGCACCGCCGCAGAATAATTTACACCTGCAGAGGAAACGCATGCGAGGTGTGAAGGTTTGCTGAAAGTCTGCAGCAGATTCCTCTGAAGTAATGAATGTTTCTGTGTGTCGCTGTAATGATCTCGTCCCATATTGTCCCAGTCATTATTTTCACCTGACAGCCCCCCCCTCATGCCACCATCAACCCCACCGTTCGGGGCGATCACGCCATCACTTAATGTCGACAGTCAATTCTGTCTTTTCAGTTCATTTCAGTCTGCGAAAAAAAAGCAAGCTTTGAGGAAAACGTCCAACTATCTTTACATCAAGAGTCCTGGAGGGCGGAGCCTACTTTTGGCCCCTCCCCTTTGATCCTTTGTGTTGTATTATTGTTTTTTTCCTGTATTTAGACACACTCAATCATAAAATGTAAATAAACATCTCAGGTTAGCTGCCCCCAAAATGAAACGGTAACGGTTGCTATGGAAACAAAGAGGAACCCGATGTAATTCGCAGAAGAGGAATGCACAGAACAGCAGCTGGAAAACCTTGTTGGTTGATATGGAAGTTCGACTAAGGTTTAGGTCTGTATCACACTACAAACTGCCGCTCACTGTAACGTCCAGGATTGAGAATTTATCTGATGCTCAGCTTCGCCGGATCGGGAGAACATTTTTAAAAATGGAAAATATCCATTATTATTATTATAAATAATTTAATAAATGTTAGCCGTCACAAGAACTTTGGTAATTAGGCAACAACTTTTACCTTTGCGAGTTTTGCATTTAAAAGCAAAAGTGGAATATATCTACAAGAGTCAGAGGAAGACACGTTTCTATTTAGACAAAACAACAGTAAACAGAGTTTGTTTTGGTGTAAACACGCAGTTGTTGGTTGAAACCAAAGCCGGTCTAGTGGGGGGTGGGGGGGTGGGGGTTGACTGGTAAATCTGTGAAAGTCCTCCGGTTGCCAGAGGCTCACTGATGCGAGTGATTGTCTTTGCTAAATGAATGACAGGCTGTGTTTAGCCTTTGTCCTTGACAGCTGCAGCGGCGAGCCAGATGGTGCAGGCAGAGGTGAGGATGGAGGTGCACGCCGCCACCGCTGCTCATTCTGACAGCTCGCTCCTCTTTCTGTGGAGAAACTTCACATTCAGCTGAATGTCTTCAGCATCGTAAGTGACCGGAGCGAGGTCACGTTCCTGTCACTTTGTTCTGGATGTGTGGAAGTTCCGCTCATGGTCCAGGATGCTCAGATCAGGAGAAGAGCACACGGATTCTGATCCGACCGAGAATCAAGTCCGGCTTGAATGTGATCCATGAAGAAGTTCTCCAGAGAAGAAGTTCAGAAAAAAGCTTTTAACTTTGGATTTTCAGGCTGAGGACGTCCTCACACCAGACTGCTTCTTGTTCCACGTCTTCCTGTCCAGAGGAAGAAGGGGATTCTGGGAAACAAAGGAGGAAAACAAAGTCCTACAGACAGGAAGTGTCTGTCTTTGGAGCTCTGAGATGAAGTTTGGTTATCATGGATTGCTACGGAACAGACACTTTGGAGAATAACTGGACCACCTCTGATCCAACCTCAGCACAGTTTACCTAATCGTATCCAAACCTGAATGTAGACGGCACAGCAAACAAACCGGATAGACTCTAGGCTCTAACAAACCTGGGTTTGAGTCTATTATCCGCAGCGGGGAGGCCCTCACTACTATAGCTGAGTGTCATCTGCATAACAACAAACATTCATGCATCATTCTGCATTGAGCCTTAGTCTCAACTGTCTTTATGGGTAGATGAGGGCTGTCTGCAGGTGAAAAATGGTGTAAACCTATACGGGACACGCAGGTGACCCAGACCAAATATCAAGGTTATAATAAGTTTATATATAAGTAATATAATAAGGTTATATCAGGTCATAGTGAACACTTCTTCAACATGTAAGGGTGAGTAAGGAGGAAGTAGGTGACAGGCAGGCGTGTGAAACAGATTTTCATTTTTTAACCCCCAAATTCTGCTGACTGCACAAGGATCCTGTTAGTGATGTTCACGTGATACGTACGCACTCCTTGAGTGCAGCCTGACTGTTAGGAATGAGGAAATTAGACAATCAGAGTGTAGACATCCTACAGGCATCTTGCCTGCCAGTAATCACACCTTACTAATGACTAGAGGGTGGCGTGAGAGCACCATACCACAGCATAAGTGTGTGCAGCTTCCATTAGCCGTAGGAATACTTTATGATACACTTACCACACACGACAATGGTACGTTCCATTTTTGACTCAACGGACCTGCAATACACACCTGCGCTCCTGCTGGGATGCAGCCGCTCCTCTCTATCACCCTCCAAGGCAAAGGCAACCCACACACCTGCAGCACCCATACGACTGGATCTAAGTGAGGCTTCACGGACCTGGACTGGGACCAGAACTCATGAGCTTCTGTGTGAGGAGGAGGTCTCATAATGATCTCCAACGTCTGTTAAGACTCAAACACTCATCCCAGAGCGCTTTGTCCTTTTTTTAAACACACATATCAAAGCTGCGGGTGGGGGGGCCGACAGATGTTTCTCTTATTCTCTTTCTTCTTCGGCACAATGAAGCGGCGGAAAAGAGAGAAAAGAAGACGTCTTCTCACCATCCACATCCCTTCTCCCCACAACTGGCAATACATCATTTGTATTGATGCAATATTAAATTTCAATATCGCATGTCAAAAGGTACAAAATGATAGATCAGAGCCCGAGCAGATGAATTATTAAAGGCCGCGGTCGGCGACGCTGTCAGCTGCTCCTCCAATCAGCTGCGTCAGACCCGTGCAGTTGGTGATACTGGCAGCGTTTCAAAGATTTCTCTTTTCTACTCGCATCCCGGCTTTCTTAATCTGGCTTTCTGTCACTTATTAATGCTCCCGAGGAGCTCAGACCCCCCCCAATAAGAAGTGGCGTTTCCCTCCTCAGAAACTCCTGTAAGAACTCAATGAATGAAGTCCTAATGAAAGATTCACTGTTGGACACACGATAAGCCTGTCTCTGCGCTGCAGTGGGAGGGGTGATGTATGTGCTCTTTAAGTGCCCCCCCTCCCCGAGTTCATCTCCTCTCTGATATAGTGACTCCTGGACTGTCTCAATGCCTCGCCACTTCAGGCTTTTTACCTGCTGCGCCGCTTGACTGGGATTTACGATGTAGGTCAAAGGTCAGCCTATTGGAGAGGACAGTCACAGAACAGAAGCCCCTCCCCCTGATGTCTCTGTCATCATACAGCCACCACATTCATCTCATGACCATACAAGTCTTACTTGTGTCACAAAAACTGGGTTTTTAATGAAACTAAGCAAACCAGTTCCTCCGCACTGGCAGAAGCACACACCCACACACGCATACACACACACACACACACACACACACACACACACACATGCACACACACACACACACACACGCATACACACACGCACACACACACACGCACACACACCCACACACGCATACACACACGCACACACACACGCACACACACACGCATACACACACGCACACACACACATACACGCACACACACATACACACACGCACACACACATACATACACGCACACGCATACACACACCCACACACGCATACACACACGCACACACCCACACACGCATACACACACACACACACACATACACACACACCCCGCCAAACTTTACACCAATGAAGGTGATGGTTCTGGAGCGTTTAGCATTAAGACTGGATCAACCAGAATCAACCTGCAAAAGCGACCCCCACCTCTAGAGGAGACACCGCCAGAGGAAGGAGACACTGTAGCAATGATGTCATCCTGTGGGCGGGGCCTGAGGAGCCAGTATGAGGAGCGGCTTTTTCTGCACTTTTGAATTTTTGGCACCTACATCAAACCTGCTTTTTGCCCAGTTGCCATGGCAGCATCTTCAGAAGAGTGGGGCCTTTGAGCTGTTGTCGGTTACACCTGGTTGGGGGGTTGTGGCAGCAGGAACCCGACATGAATGAAGATGGTGTGCGTGTGGAACCGCAGAGAACGCGTGAGCAACAACCAGCCCTTCTGCACGTCAGCCTGCTTTCCGCCATGTCCTCAATTCCAAACCCCCGTGAGGTTTTAATTGCAGAGTCCAGATTGCCGGGGCCGGTCGGGGTCTGGCGAATCACCCACCCCACCCCCCACCCCCCATGAGAAGTCACAGCCTCCATTTAGCTTCCAGATCCCATTCGCCAGCGAACACAGGGCCCCCGTGTTACCGTGAGAGCACCGCCTGGCAAAAATTCAATTCTCATCACCCCCACACACACACTTTTGTATCTGAGCCTGCTGTCTTACCCTAACGATGCTGTGCCCCCCCCCCCCGCTGCATGCACAGAAACATAGACACATGCACGCAGGATTTTCTTTTTCCTCAACAACAGAACACAGCGGAGTCGTTAGGACCTTCTCTTCATTACTTCAAAAAACCAATCATTAGACACCAGAGTATATACGTAATTAGAAAATCACTTCCTTTGCAATCCCGGCTAAGTAGTTTACATACTGTAATTACAGGGACAAAATCAATTTTTAATCATTTCACTGATTGGGCTCATCAGCTCAGTAGGAACATTGTATCCTGCTTGTTGTGCGAAAGCAACATCTGGGCTAAAACAATTACCCTTTTGTGTTGCAGAGCCTCTCTGAACACCCCCCCCCCCCCCCCCCCCCCCCCCCCCGGGCCCCCCCCTTTTGTCTCTCTCTCTTTCCCTCCCCCCCCCCCCCCCCCACCTTGCTGCTCTTCCCGTTCTCTCGCCGCCTGCCCTTGACTTGGACATGGAGGATCACATTTAAAGCTTTATAAATCAATACGCTATAATAAGCTGCTCCTCACAGAACCAGTGAGAAAGAGGGAGTTGAGGGGAGGGGGGGGGGGGGGGGGCATATTGCTTTTTTAACGCCTCTGTTGTTTTTGATTTTCATGCCCCCCCACCCGTACAGATATATTCGTTTATTCTGGGGAAGAAGGATTTCAGTTCGGCCTTGAAGGAAAAACAACAAATATGTAAAAAGAGAAAAAGTCAGTAGCTAATAAAACGCTTTATATTCTCGTCTGAGAGGAGCCGATCGATCCACATTAGCCTCAACTCCCCCCGTCTCACTTTGAAAACTCAGGAAATCAGATTTTAGAAATGGGGGGGCAGAGAAAAAAAATCGGTTAATGCATTGATCACCAATGCTGTATGCAAATCACTTTTGCTTTTATTTTTTGCGGATCAATAGCATTAATTAACGGCTTCGTTTTAACAGCAACCCGCAATCCTGTTAGACGCTGCCCCCCTCCCTCCTTCAGTCGTCATGGAAATGAACAGAACATGGCAAGGGCCATAAATCGGGAAATCCAATTTGACCATGAGCTCGGGTAGTAACAGTAAAATATGAGCGCTAACGCAGCACGCAGGTAGATCATCCCTCACCACTCGTTAAACTGCTTATTTTATGACAAAAAAAACTCAAAAGAAAAGAAAGTTTACAACTTAATTCATGGAACTGTGAAGGGGACTCGTGGTGGGGGGGTAATTTACAGCCTGTGTAAACAGTTAAAATCCCTTCTGCTGTCAGGCCGGAGCCCTCCGAGGTCAGGAAAATGAGCAGGGAGCGTCACGCCAAGGCCGCCACGCGTCCAGCGAGGAGCCCGGACGCTCGCCGTCCACAGAGCGGGAAGCAGCACTAAAACGGCATTTGGGTTTTTAACTGCTGAGTCATGCAAGAAAAGCAGAAAATCAAGCTGTTTTTATGTCTTAAGGAAGCCTCCAGCTGTGAGGATCCACAGCCCCCCTTTTCTGCCGGGGGGGGGGGGGGGGGGCACTAGCTACATTGACTCCAGGTTGATCTTTATTATTATTGCCCCAGTTCTCAGAATGAAGCAGAACAGCTTCAAATTATAATATTATTCCCAAAGCCTTTTGAGTCGAGGCGGAAAATTAGATTTGAAGAACTGTTAATAAAGGTTTGAACCCGGAATGACGGGAATTCTTTTTAACTTGGAGAGCTCTTGGAATAGTGCAACACTTTGGATTTTTATTATTATTGCCCAAGCCTTCAAACAAAGGTCAAAGGCCACATTCTAAAAGGTCAAAGTCCACTTAGAAAGAGTAACTTGTATTACTGTGGTCCTCGGTCTTGGAATGCAGGTTAGAAATAACATTTTAACAGTAAAGATTATTGTTATTATTATTATTATTATTATGGCCCGATCCTTCAAAACGTAGGTCAAAGGCCACAGTAGCTCCGTTTCCATTGACTATAAAATTGCACAAACTGGATTTGCGATAATAAATTCACCTAATGGAAGCACGACAATTTTGACAAAACTCGCATTTATTGGAAAAAAGTTTTTGCACTTGGAGGAGGTTTTTTTAAGCATTTCAAAATTAACATATTTTACAAAACTGCAATGGAAACACTTTTTTCGAATCAGTCACGTGACCACAGTTTGTAGATAGTAGTGGGAATCCGCTTCTTGGTAGGAGCTGGCTGCTCTGACAGATGATGATGAGTGCTGGTGCCGTGCCAGAAATGTGGATGTTTCTGCTGTGATCCAACGTATTGTTCACATCTTTCGCCATGTTTTATAATGACTTCTCACGTGAGTTGGTTTGTTTGCATGTTTTTGTTTGCATGATAATGATTTAATGGAAACGGTGTAATTTAAAAACTGTTTTTTTCGATTTCTAGAATTTTGATAGTTTTGCGCATATGTGTAATGGAAACCCAGCCATTATCAGTGTGACTAGTATTAATGTGGTCGCTAGTCACGCAATGCGGGTTAAAAACAGTAATGTAATGGTGAGAGAATTATTATTTTTATGGCCCAAGCTTTGAGATGGTCAAATACCTTATGTTAAGAGCAGCAAGTTAGTGAAATTTATGCTGCCTGATTTAAAAGACGTAATGCCAAAAATAATGAATATTATTAAGAACTAAGCATTCAGAACGATGTTTAATGGTAATTTTTTAGGTTAAACATATCTTTTGTGGGCTTTATTTTAGACTGGTACTTAAAGTATTACTTTGCTGTTTTAGAGGTCAAGTAAATTTGTATTTTTATTCCCTGTGGCTCCCGGAATAACTGCAAACAATTCCAATGTTTCCTGGAGCATAAAATGAGTAAAAAAGTGACACCATTCATGGTTGTTAAAACACTGCCCCCCCCACCCATCCCAGATGATGCTGCCAATTAAACAGGGCAACTTCATGGTCAACTAAGCCACCCAAACCACGGTACCGCCATAAAGAATCACCTCTACGAGTGATCCCCTTTATATTCAGGGTGTGACATCACAGCCCCTCCCTTTAGAATCTACATCCAAGTTTGGATTTGGTTCTAAAATTAACGGAACCAACTGGATCTGAACTGACATCGGTGACCATCAAACGACACAAGAACTGAGGTGGGGGGTGGGGGGTGGGGGGGTTTGCCGAACAGTCGCCGTTTCCCAGGAACGCTGATCTGCTGGATAAATAATGGATAAAACGCTTTTTCAATGATGAAAACTCCCAAAATGCTCTTTTGGGATTTGCTTTGAAGAAAGTGCATGTGGATGGGTGGGTGGGGGCTTAGGAGGGAGTCTGCTTGGGGGGGTGAGTGGAGGGGAGATCTAGTTGTTGGGGGGTGGGGGTGGGTGCTTGCTCATTTCAAGAGCTGCTGCAATTATACAATTAGTCAGGAATGTAGGCCAGCGGCCTCGGTGTTCCTCTTGCTCCCTTACCCTGGATTTTGAGCCCCCTCTCCCGCCCCCACCAGCCCCCCCAATGTGAAATTTTGTCAGGAAACAGACAGACAGATCTACAAATGGAGGAAAGTGAAAGTGATGGCGGAGCGACAAGCTGGAAATGGCTGAGGGAAGGTCCCCGTCCAGGCTAACGACCACGGGCCCCCCTCCCTTTGTGGACAGAGGCTAAAGTCAGCAGGACGGGGCCTCCCTGGTCAATTACTGTTTGTTGTGTTGGGTCCCTTTTGTGTTTGTGTGTTTACGAAGGTCCCGCCGACTCCCAGAACTCCGGCTGACGGAGGAGACCAGCATATTAGCGGCTTTGGCTGGAGCGGTGCGACGCTAACTGCCGCTGGTTCCTCCTCTTCCTCCACAACCAAGAAATATGACAAATAGATTTATGATGAAGAACAAATTGTTTTATAATTTGGCCCCTTTCTGGTCGTCCCCCCGCTCTCGCCCGGCTGCTACCGAGCGTGCCGTACCGGATTTAAAATGAAGCAACAGCCAAGTGCCATCTGTTGGCATGAGGATTTTCTGTAATCTCTTTTTACTGATTACAACAATGACTACACAAACCTCTTAAATAATTATCCCGAAATGCAAAAAAAAAAAAAAAAAAAGCAAAATAATTATAATCATTAACTCCCACCAAGTCTGCCACTCCTCCAGCAAATGAAGGCTGTCAGGGAGGGATGGGGAGATAAAATGAGAGAGGGAGAGCGCTTTTCCACTCTGATGCCAATCATCCCTTATTTATATCAGCGGGGTAGAGTACCACACAGCAGTGACAATCTTAACACAACAACACAGAGGAAGACGCCGTGGTAGAATTGACCCGTCTCCGCCCACCACGCTGCGCCTCACCTTTTCCATGGGAAAGAACTCCACTCAGATCTTTTTCAGGGTGAATTATGGTTCTCTGTTTAAACTAAGGTATCATCCGCTTCACCAGAAATACCTTTTTAATGGAGGCTGCCAAAAACCACGGTTGGATAATACAGAGCCCGCCCCAACAAAAGGGGATTGTCGGTTCAATTCCACAAAAACAGCCAATCCTTGAACACGGAAAAGGCAGGACAATGTGTTTTTCAAAGGAACAGAGGCAGCAATCATTAAACGGGGTTCTTTGTGGAGAACCACCAAAAATGATTCATGCTTCCTCAACTCCTTCAGTTCTGGTCCTGCATGCATGATCTCTAACCTGGAGCCACGGGAAAACCATTTGGAGGGTCACCAACGATTTTCCAATCACATAATGATCTCTTGTAGGTTTTACCTCAGAATGACCAAAGAACAGGCCTGTAGAGGCTCTCACCCTCTAATGAGTCCAGCGTGATGGAAGACCAACAGAAAAACACCACAGATCCCATCATTTTCAGATTTCTGGAGTTCTTTAGATTTTCCAAAAAGGCGTGTGAACAGTATCGTCTGAAGTCCTTTTTTTGATAACAGCAGCATCCCATAATGAGATATCTAATTTACACATCAAAAGATTTCTCCACTTTATGTGAATTGTTTTGTAGATTTGTTTCTATTAATGAAATGCGGGAAATATGTCGTTTATGGTGGGTTGGGTGGCGTATTCAAGCAACCTCGGTTATCCCTGGCAGACTTTTAGTTCCCGTGTTAACCAATGTTAACCAACGTGTTAACCGTGTTTCTAACAAAGCTGCAACCGACCGCGACATTTATGACACGATAACGGACACCAACAAATGTTTAGAAATAAACCAATTTGAAAGTTACAAAGAAAACACGTCGATTTTAATTCTACAATTGAATCTACAACTTTTCTGATCAGTCATCTGGATTTTTGTGGGCGTGTCGACAGGCTCTCTGTCATGCTAAAAAGCCTAAATAAATTTGTGTTTTCCATGTTTGCCGTAACAGTAGGTCATCACATATTGTGTCAAATGAGTGACTCCATAGAAAAAATATTATATTCATCACTTATTACAAAATCAACACAGACCAGCTGAATGCGCTGAATGTACGCGGTGTTATGTGAACAATGTGGGCGTGGTATGTACAAATACCCGCTGCTAACGAAAATATACAAAAATTACTTTTGCTTCAAATACTCTACAGCTCCAACAGCTTGGCAGCTCCAACCACCAAGAAAACAACCAAACTGCCGATTTAAACTCAAAATGGGACCAATTCTGACGCTGTGTCCCATTCTAACATATTCAGGTTGTTTGGGTTACAGGTGTGAACCATCTTCAGGACTTTCTTCTGTATTTGTGCTGTTGTGTCAGCTCATCACTGATCCTCCATCACTGAAGGAAAGTTCATTTCTGTTGCGATCTGGTAAACAGGAGAGAAACCAGCTGAAATGCAAAACTGTCTGCGACAAACACTTTCAGAAGGTGTTCCTCTTTTTCTCCACGGAGGGTTTTTTTCATGTGAGCTCCAGCCTGTTTGTGCATTTCTCTCTATATAAGTCATGGAAGAGTGTGAGAGTCTGCAAGTTTGTGTGAGAAAATGGTGTGAGAATACGTCAAGGGTAGCATGTGTTAGCTCTGCTTCCAATATGAAGGAAATCTGCGGCGCATACCTCAAAAAGTGACACGAGCCAAAACGCAGTGACTCATCCGCGCTATATCTGATTAATAAAACTCTGGGAGAGCTTCCTGTTCGCAAAAAAAAAACCCTGCAGTTTGGATTTGTTTGTGGTTTGAAGAAGTTTCGGGTTGAAGGAGAGCAGAGCTGAACACACAGAGAGAAGAAAGCATGACACTGATGATGACGATGATGACAACAAGCTGATTACAGACAAGGATGAAGCTTTCTGACTTCACTAGGCAGACACATCCCCTGACTTGTCAGATGATCCCCCATCATGGAGGCCCACAGCCCCCCTCGTGTTGTTCTATAACAGCCCGTCACCGCGAGAGACGGGGTGGCCACGCTCATCCAGCTCCAGGAATAATGGCTTGCACCTGTTTAGCATGTCACCTCTGTTTGCTAATTGTCTCCTTGAGCTGCACAGAGAGGCAATGACAGAGATGTGGCTTTTTGACAAACTGTGTGCGTGTGTGTGTGAACACATGATGAAGAGGAGGCTGCGTAGCCTGTCCGACGCGCTCACAAACACTTCAAGTGATTACAACAAAAGTGAGGAAAAATGAACTGGATTGTGTTGATCAGTTTCAACTCTGCTCTAAAGCGGCAAACAAACCCAACGCAAACAGACAGAATCCGACTGAAGCCGATAAAAAAAGACGTGCTGAGTTCACGCCGGGATCGGCAACGCACGTTCTGGCGACCACTTTTACTGAGAAGTAAAACGGCGTCTTCTGTGTTCAAACTCTCATGTTCACGTGCCACTACACATGTTTTCGTTTTTAGGCTCTAAAACCCACCGCCATTGAATGCATGTTGACAGCTAAACCAGTTCAGCTTTGACCAATGAGGAACTTGGATTTAGTAGTGACGACTGGATGGCATCCCCTTTAATTCACAGAAGTGCCAACCGTTTGAAAATCGATCATAAAGGAGAAATTAATAATTGTAGTTTGTCCCGGCTGGAATTCTATGACACAAAGACTTTCATAAAAGAGCTGTGAAAGAAAACGCCTGGAGCAAGATTCACCAGATTTACCATGCGCTTCCACATGTCACGGCAAGCCTCTTCCAACTGTAGGTGGCAGACAGGCACTAGTTAACAGTAGATAAAGAAGAAGCAGCTCCTTCCTGCTTGTTCTTGAACATATTTTACATCTGTACCTACTTCATTCATTCATAATTACCCTTAACCCTTGTTGTAAAAGTGTTCACTATGACCTGTTGCCGGCAGAATGCCCATATTCCATAAACTCGGGTTTAACACCAATCTGGAGGAGTGGCTACACCAGATCCCTGGAAAAATCTCAGGCATCTGAGTCCAGAAGAGTGCAGTGCTAGGAACATCAAAGATACTAAACACGCCTCTGATGGAGGGCCCAAGCTTGGGTACAAAATCACCCCTAGAGGGTAAAAAGAGAACTTTTACTTTCTTCATTCACATGTATGAAAACTAGTCATGCAGGGATTCACATTTACCATGATTTGGCACAAACCACAGGTTTTTGTGTCAACGTTTGGTTTCGGTTCAATACATGATTTGTGTTTTACAAAAAAATCCCTAAAAACGAAAGACTGAGAAAAATCTGTTCTTACGTTTTCTAATAACCAAGTAACAATGAAGAAAAGCCTTTCAGTTGGCTCATCCTCAGCCTGGTGTGATGTAACAACCCATGTTCAACACATATGTGAACGCATGCAAACGTTTGCAGTGGCGATGAAACGATTCACTCGCCTCACGATTCGATTCCTTGGTGTTACATCCGGCTCGGTTTGAAACTGAGAATAATTTCATCGCTAATGTAAATCATTGTTTAACTGCTCTGTGGCTACGCCATAATCTCCACCAATATTTGCCTCAGCGGGTGATTTCCACACACACACACACATGAATTCTTCTACATCACCCAGACAGCTCACAAAACAAGCATAAAATGAGTCGGCCATATTGACTGAAGATCGCTCCGCCCACTTCTTCCCAACAATTGTAAGTAAAGGGCATTGTTGACTTGTGCTAAGAGCCCACAAAGATGCACCTTTAGGCTTTTAAAGATGCACAAGCTGGAGGTGTAATGAAATAAAAACAGCTGATTAACCCCCTCCCCCACACTAGATGTCATAAATAGAAAAAAAAAACTAACCATTCAATAGGTTTCAGACAACTTCCTGTACACGTGCTTATTTTTGGTTTAAATTGGGAATTTGCCTCCTTAGTAAACCAGCCCCCAGTAAAGTTTGAGGAACTGCAGCATTTGCCATTTCTAGATTGGTCCTTGAAGCAGAACATGGGTAAGTTTTATAAAAGTACTTACAGCTTATATTAAAACCTCTGTTAAAAGTCTTGCAGAGGTTATGCTACTTTGTCCGCGACGACCTTGAACGCACCAAATAAAGCAGAAAAATGTCGGCCTTCGAGGTCAATATGACTGAAAAGTGAACATTTAGAGCTTTTGTGGTAGATCCTTTAAGGCCTTTGCTGCATACATTCAGGAAGGTGAAATCTGGCTTTGTCCTCCAATCAGAACATTAGAACGAACAAATGAAGAAACAAAAACTCTAATAAAATCAGACAAAAGAAACTCTGAGTTTGAGTGCGTTTGGGAGCAGACGCATCATTTCCAAGGAGTTGGAAAAATTCAGAAGTTCCTAAATGTAGATCTAAGAGCCACTGACCCCCCACCCCCCAGCAGGAGCTGCATGAACATCTCAGAACGATGGCGGAGCATGAAAAGCACCTGGATAATTGACTTCCCGCAGATAAAGATTTAAATGAAAACAAAACATAAGTGCACAAGTCTGTACATGTGACGGACACCTTTAATATCCTCCTCCTTCCTTGATCAATGGGTGTGATCGTACCTGCGTGACTGCGCCTCTCCGACGAGCGCCGGATGTCAGGAAAAGCGCCGACAGCTTCACAGAAGGTGGGACGACAACAGCCTGTAAACAAAGCGCGCACATCAGGAAATTCACAGTCACCTGCTTTTGAATCTTGACAAGTTTGGAACTGCTGACAGAAGACAAAGAGCCATTAAAACGTGTCTGCTGATCCCCACTGTCCCACCCCCCCCCACAACCTTATTTATTTTTTTCTGCAGGACTTCCTGTGAAGATGTCATTTTATGAATAATCCCACAAATATCCAAACTGTAATTGCACGTATATGTCATCCATTTACTTTATTGGTGTTATCATGGCTGTAATTTCAGATGGTAATATCCAGATGAAGATGAGGGAATCACTTCAACACAAGCAGACGAGCCAAAAAGGAGCATTATAAACAAAAAATATATTTTATTACAGAATTATTACATATGCACTGCAGACACTAAGGACATGAAATAAAAAAGATATTTTTTAATTCACCAATAGTGAAAAAACAAAGGCTGCCATTTCTACCATTTTCATGAAGCCATTCTTTTTTTTTTCTCTGTATTAAACTTCAACACAAAACCAAGACATTCTGGCTGCTTTTGTAGTTTTAGAACTCAATGGTTCAGATTTTAGAAGCAAACACAAATTTGGTTTTTAATGGCAAAAGCTCGAAAATCTAGGGCTGTTTATTGGCACTAGTCTGGTGATATGACACGTATCACGATACGGTACATAGACATTCCAAGACTGCAACTAAGACAATATACCACAATTTTCTTAAATGTTTAACTCTGACAAACTTTGTCTGTGTGCCTCTAACATGAATACTATTGTATTAAATACCAAAACCACATACAAGTTTTTCTTTCTTTTTTTTCCCAAACCAAATTTCAAGAGCTTTTATTTAGTTTTTTTCAACACTCAACATTGTTTGGTTTCTACAACAAAATACCTTTCAGGATAAAAAGAAAAGCTTAAATTGGCTTTAACCACTAAGGTTCTTTAAATATGATTAGGAAAATAAAGTGCTATTAAGCTCAAACACTGCTTAATCCATTAGCATTGGAGATGTTGCCGGCTACACCAAAATAACACACACACTTTAACTATCGTAATTCATTGACCAATTTTGCAAGCAAGTGAATCAGCTGATTTGTGTTAATTGTGTAAACATCTCCTTACAGTAAAGTGTTGCTTAGGAGTGAAAAGCTGCTTTTCTCTGCGCCAGAATCCAACAGAATTACGGTAATTGCGTAAACAGCTGAAGAGTTTTGGTAGTCTAAAGAACGTAAACACTGGAGCTGAAGCTTGGCTGTTAAACTGTTAAATGTAGTTTATACATTTAGCGAACAGCTGCTGGATTAAAAGACAGAAGACAACGAAGGATCTCCAACAATCTGCCTTTCTCAGTTCAAACTGAGTTGTCTCACTGAGCTGTGGAACAACAAGCCCCTGACTGATGAGTGAACATCGACCTCCTGATGTTGTTTCGGTACACAGCTGGTGAAAGAGGTTTGGTGTGCTGTGCTGCCAACTACAGGTCAGGGGTTTAAGTGAAACACAAAGGGAAATCATCGAACTACATTTTTGCTTATAAATAATGACATAAAAATGATATTTGACAAATAAAATATCATAATATTTCACAGAATTGTTTTTTTCCTACACTTTGAATAAAAATGTGGTTCCACAACCCTGAACATCTATAGTATCGAATCATCCATCCATTTTCTACAGCCACTTCATTCCCTTTTATGGTCATGTGGATGCTGGAGCCTATCCCAGCCAGTGTGGGTGGGGTTTTACGTCAATGGTTCTATTAGTCTGTATGGTTTACATGTTAGTGTGAGGGCGTTCACTCGGGACAGGCTGTGGTTTCACCGCTAGCTTTGCTTTAAGAGAACTATAGGGTTGGAAACTTCTTCAATATTATCCTTTTAATTTGTCCTGTTCACCAGCTAAGAAAACCAATAATAGCTGTTGGTTTATTGTGTTGGACAGATGTTACTGTCACAATCATGGGTTGTGTATCTTCAGACACAGGAGCGGTATGTTTGTATAAACCCCTTCTGTGTTTAAGGCTAAACTTTAATAATTACCTGTGTGCATTTTGTTTTGGACCGAATGGCAGACAGAGCTAGAGACCACAGACATGTTTGATTGACTGAAACAAACTTCTGATTCTTTAGCAGACAGAAACTGAAGTTCCAAAACCAATTTAAATTAATTTAAAGGAGATGATGCATGAAGAAGAATATTTCATGAATGTCTGGGAACTTTTTCGGTGAAGAAACCCTCAAGGGCAGGCCAGTCGGACTCTTGGAGTCCAGTTCAGTTCTGGGTTGTGTAGCGGTGACGCCGTCTACAGCAGTACAACAACATTGGATTTTAATTCACTGAACAAGCAGAAAACAAAAGTACCTTAAAATGTCACACAGCGAGTAGTTGTGCGTTTCTATCATGACTGTTGCTTGCATGACTTTTTAAATGAAACCACTTTTTGCCTTCCTAAATTTTATTGCGCGTCTATGTCGGTAGAAGCGTTGCAAGCATTTTGATCCTTTGTTGACGTTTGGACTTTGAAACAATCAACTCCATCACTGTTTTTAAAACTTCTCCACAGACTGTTTCCACCTGTCCTTGTGTGGTTTTTCTTTTAAACGCTGTTTGGCGTCTCTGAGCGCCAGAAAGGGCCTCTTAAATGAAACTATTACTACTGTTGTTACATTGAGCAAACCCCCAGAGGCATCGAGCATCAGTTTTAGAGCGGCAACAACAAACTGTTTGAGACTGACTCTGCAGCTGGTGACTCGGCCCCTCCCACAGACCGCTGCATTAGTCCCACATGTAGATTTCTGCTTTTATTTTGCATGTAGATGACAGAAGTTCCCTCCTCCATAAACAGGTTGATGCGTCCTGAATGCATACGTTCACATACAGACACTCGTGTATTTGGAAATATTCAATAAAATAGAAGTTTGCTGAGAACGTAAAGAACAGAAGAGTTTCAAGAACAAATCAAATTCAGATTCAAATTCCTGCTTCCCTCTGAGTTGGAGATTTCTGAGGACTGAGTGAAGGTCAGTTCAGTAGGGATCAGTATTTTAAATAAAGTTTTTATCATTTTGAATTTGTCACTGCAAGATCATTTCATTTCATTAGAAAACAAAAACATGTTTTAGTGTCAAATGAAATCCAGAAAAAACAATCTGACTGAAATATTAACTGGAAAATGTAACTTTGAGCTTTAGAATTCTTCATCTAATCTAATCTTCCACCAACAAACCAGAAGAACGAACATTCATCTCCTCTGTCACTTCAGATGATCAAAGGAAAAGAGGAGGAAGAGCATTGAAGGTTTGATGGGAAAACCTCCGATGGATCTGGCCTGTATGGATATGAGAAGGCGGGGCGTGGTGTGGTGCGGGGCGTGGTGCGGCAGGGGAGCTGCGTTTAACCTGAAACAGGCTGCGACCCCCACCCAGGATCATGTCTGAAAGTTCCCTGCCGGTTTGAGGCAGAAGCAGGAAGTGTTTTAGCTCGCTGGAGTTGAATCCTCATTTAAGGCGCAGCTGCTCCTGATTTACATTTCATTTTTTGTGACATTTGCTTAAATCTGCTGAAGTTTGCTTAGATGCTAATCTGCGAGATCTCTCTTTTTTGTGTGTTTACCTTCCATTTCAGAACTAAACGCTCAATGCTGCAGTTGCTTTAGCGCTGCAATGATCACCTGTCAGTCAGGGTGTGATCCATCTACTCTTTTGGGGAGGTCGGAGGGGGGGGGGGGTCGATTGATTAAAATAGACGTGTGGCGTTGCTGCTTCGGAGTGTTTGGGCTCGGAGCTCCTTTGTGGATGAGGAGAGCGGCTGCTTTCTGATGTGGAGGGTCTGCAGGAGGGCCACCCAGATTTTCCCAGCACTACGGTTCCATTGGAGCGTCAAGAGCAACACATGCAGGGCGCATGCACGCACACACACACAAACACACACAAAGCTGCAATGTTGCCTTAAGTCACAATCTAAATTGGCTCCCAGGGGCATACCGACTACCTTGTTCACCAAAGGCGTTGTGTATGTTTTGTGAGTGCTTAGCATATGCTGCTGTAACCTGAGACGTCTTCCTCTGTCTCCCACACACACGCATACATGCACGCACGTGCACAAACCCACAACTCTGCGAGAAGTTGCTCCCTTTTCTCCTTTTATCTATTTCCCATCAGAAGATTAATTAGATTCAAAACAGTTTGCATCTTCCTACCAAACCATGTTGCAGCAGCAGACAAACATCCGTGCAGGCAGGCTGGGGGGGGGCACGGGTGGGCGTTCGGAGGGGTATGATGTCTGCTTTTTAATTCAGTGTTTTTGAAAAATCCACAAAAGGTAGATTTTCTTTGTCATATTTAACTTCCACGAACACGCTGATGGAGCGCCGTGCGCCAGCCGGCTCTCGCAGTCGATTGGCGCAGACGTCAGTCAATTAAAAAAAAACAAATCCCGACGTTGCTGAAGAAAAGCTGCGATCAAACCTGCTGCATCTCTGATTTGATGTGAAGCCATGAAAGCAGCAAACATTTTAAGACGCTCTAACCTTTCCTGTGTTTACCTTATTAAAGAGTGTGTACCTTAACTGCAACACACTCGCGCACACATGGGAAAGTAATAGGCAAGAGCAGTGAAGTGTTGATTCTACAAAAGATGCAAGGGGGGGGGGGCTGCACCTTGCTGGTGCATGCATGCAGACACACCCCCTCCCACCCCTCCAATATACTCCCAGATCACGGCCGGCTGCCTGGCAGCCGAAGTTAACATTTTCAGAGAAAATATTCCTTGCCTCCAATAGTCCGATGTAATTCATTTTCCATCTCTGTTCATTAATCATTGTTAAAATTAGTGATCCATTTCTTCCACTCTGCCATCTGCACTCAGTTTCCTAACAAACATGACACCTCGGCGCATAATAAAAGCTGACAGCTACGAGGAGGCCTTTCCAAATAGCTTTCTGCAAACGTGCACCTCCGTGTCTTCACAAGTGGGTTATGCAGAGCGCCGGATCGTAACAAACACCAGCGAGCGTGCACGGACACAAACACCAGCGGGCGCGCACGGACGCAAACACCTGCCACCGGAAGAAACGTAAAAAAAAAAACAGGCTCTCTTCCAGAAACTTTTCTTTATGGAGCCGAAAAATGAAAAACGCTCCGCTTGATTCAACAAGCTTGACTGTCTGAGAGGAAGAAGAGGAGGAGATCTGAAGATCCTTCCAAACCGGACCAACATTTCTAAACCTTTAAAACCAAAACCGCCCATAATGAACAACCATAACTGCTTTTTAGATGTTTGTTCTGCCTGAATGACTCTGACCATTAAACTGATGGAAATCATCAATCAAATGTTAGTGTGGCCTCAACCTGTCAACATTTCATCACATCTCTGGAAGAATTTGCTAGTTTCTGCAGAACTGTTGGATTTTTGGACCCGCTGAAGAACACTTGGAGGTCTGAAAGCGTTAGAACAATCCAGACCTTTGCGCTGAAGCTTTCTGAGGTGGACGTCAGCCTGAGCTCATGAACTGGAGGACAACTTTCCTCATTAGGATTTTCTGGGAGGAAGCAGGACTCGTGGATTAATGCACCATACCATTACACTGCCACCACTGTGCTTTACAGCTCTTCTGATGAAAATTTACATCAGATTGGGTCCAGATTTATGGAAATGCACCTCTTCCAGGAAGTTCCTCTTCAATCCCTTCAGAATAAGAGTTTCAGGATTCCCTCAGCTGTGTTTTTTATTTCTGCAGAATGAGAGCGTTTGTGCAAATTTTTGTGATGATCTGAGTCAGTCAGCGAGGTGCAAATACTTTTTAATAAAACCAAACTAAGATCAAGAGCCGCTTCCCTCCCTCTCCATTAGTTAAAGTTTTTATCTTTGAGGTGAAAACGTGAATTAAAGAATTTCATTCCTTCTTCAGAAGCACGTGCACAATCCAAAGCATGTGCACGCTGCAACCTGGAGGAGCTTTGCTTCTGCGATGGTCTCCTGCACACACACACACACACACACACACACACACACACAGTCGGGATTCCTCCCTGGCGAGGTGTGTGTGTGTCTCTGCCCGAGGCGCAGCACATTAATCTATATAATGCCCTCAAAGAGAAGGCTTTTTCACACCACTAACTGCCAAGGACTACGAGGGGCAGCGGCTGAGCCATGATTCAGCTGTTAGCCCAACTGGCGTCCCCATACGCGCAAACACACACTCCCCACTGGACATGCCGAGCGGGCGCGTGCAAGCGCACACTTCGCTGGCGAGGAAGACAAAAGTCCTCCTCTCTTATTTCTTGAAGTTGCCCCGTCCAGATTTAATATTCATTTGCCGCGTGGGGGTGGGGGGTGGGGGGTGATTGGAGGGCTGGCGCTCAGAGACAGACAGAAGAGCCGCTAAATCATCTTGACATTCACCGAGAAGTCGCCACACAGAAAGCCACTGCTGCTGTTAGTTCTCCCATCCACTAATTTGGTTCTACTTAACCCCCGAGCGCCCCGCGTGCACGTGCAGGCGGACCAAACAGAGGCAGGCGTGTGCACGAGGGCTTCCCAGGTTCAGAGTGGAAGCGGAGAGTCCTCCTCGGCCTGCTCACTCTCAACAGTTTGGTGCACGTATAGAGGCCATATGATGCACTTTTCCTGCACGTCTAAAGTAAATAAGACAGATCCTGTTTTATTTGTGCACAACCCCCCCCCCCATTCTAAATTATATAAGCCTCGCACATGGCTTAAAATTTTGTAAAGCTTTTCTCAAAATCCTACTTATGGTTGCTGTTCTGTGCCAAAAAGTTCATCTGGCCTGTAAAATTTAAGCATGGATTACAAATATTCAAATCATGAGCTTACTGTTCAAATAAACATTTCCAACAGGGAGGGGAAAAGTTGCAAGGCATACACTTTCCGCATAATTCCTCCTCTGGCACCTCCCCTCCCCTCACTCCTAATAAAACAGCCATGAGGAAGGAGGCGCGGGGGGGCCGGGGGGGGGGGGGGGCAGAAGGTTCAAAGTTTGGCGTCTTCGTTTTAACATGCGGCTGGATAAACAGTGTTGATGAAATATGTAATTAATGTAATTGTAACCACCTAGGCAATTACAGTCAGCCGGGTGGGCCCGCCGCCGGACAATAGAGAACCTTATTACAGTTTTAAAGGGGGGGGGGGGCTTAAGCGGGTCAGCTGCTCGCCACATGGTCCGAATAATCGGGACTGAAGTCACAATGGTTCCAGCTCCGCCGTCCTTCACTAATCGCCACAAACAAGCCGTCAGGCTCCTTCAAACGTGCACCAACATCTTAGATCGTCGGGGAAGCCACCGGGGGGGACCTGGGCCTGTACCCCCCCACCCACAGCCGCCCTTTCACACTGACAGCCAGTGTTATCCCAGGGATTAAAATAGCCTCTTCCTTGTGCCGCATTAAAGTCTTCCACATTTGCAAAATTGCAAACAGATGCAACTCAAGTACCTGCAAATAATCTGCCAGGACCAATTTCAAAAGGGAGATTTCAGAATGTGCAGCAGTCATTAGGAGGGGTATTATTTCAGCGACGAGCGTGAGGGGGCCGGCGCTGGGTCACCCCCCAACCAGATGGGTCCTGCCGCCTTTCATTCGAGGAGGAAGAAGTTTCTCAAGAATGAAGATATGAAACAATTATGGAGGAATATTGGAGGAAAAATCTGCTGCTGTTTTCTAAGGAAAAACCCGGAAAATGTTTGTGAACCCAACAGCTCAAGACAACGAGGAATGCAAAACCACCCTGAAAGGATCAAATCATTTTCAAAAATTTAAAATCAATCACTGGAAGCTAAATTAGGTGAACAAGTTGAGCTAAAATGCAGATAATCAATCATGGAGGAATACTGGAAGCTGGAAAAACGTGGAAAACCTACTACATTTTCTGTGAAAATGTCTGTAAACCCTGACAAGTAAAGTCATGGAGGAATGCAAAAGCACTCCAAAGAGATCAAATAATTATTAAAACTTTAAAGTGAATCACTGGAAGCAAAAGTAGGTGAGGAAAAATGAAGAAATGAAACAATTACAGAGGAATATTGGAGGCTGGAAAAATGTGGAAAACCTATATTTCCTATGAAAATGTTTGTGAACCCCGACAGCTGAAGGCGAGGAATACTAAACAACTCCAAAGGGATCAAACAATTCTGAGATCTTTAAAGTAAATCGCTTGAAGATAAATTAAGTAAAGAAGTTAAGCCAAAAAAAGGGAGAAAAGTTGAAAAAATACAAAAGCCTGGAAATAACTGCAGGAGTTTCTCGGGTACAATGGGGGGGTGGGGGCAAAAAACTAACAAAAGATCCTAAAAACGCGTGAGAATGAAGCTGCTCGGAAAAAACGCAAATGAAATGTTTCTGAAATCTCTTTCATTTCTACAGTACAATGTGCTTTAGAGTTGATAGTTTTTAATAAATTATTAATCTGAATGTAAAAATGACCTTAAGTGTGTAAAATCTTTAAACAATCAAGTCAAAATAAGAGCTTATGGTAGCTGCTGAATTTTAAAAGGATTTTTCAAACTAAAAGCCTCCTTAAGCAGCAAAACTAAAGGATCTGAAGCGTCTTCATCAATGAGCAAAAAGAAGCAGCAGGGCTGAAGGAAAAGTGTGGAGAAGCTTCAACGAGATGAAGAAGGAAGCAGCAGAGGCCTTCAAGACTCTGAAAGTCTCAACAGAAACCGAGGATTTTACCGTTTCTCTGTGCTGACCGCATCTATATGCCGCCTTTACATCCAATCTGATCAGAAAGCTGCTTATTTCTTACGGGGAAGCAGAATAACAATCGAAGGCATTCAGGAAAAAAAATGATCAAAATCACTAAAGCCTTAAAACAATACACATTCAATCAAATTCTGCAGAATGGCAACAGTAGGAAGCATTTTCGGCATTCCACCCACAACAAACCGGCTTTGTTCTACTGCTCCGAGAGGCAGTGAGGGGACACAATCAAGTGCGTGAGAAAGTCAGGAATTTCAAGCTTCCTCTGTCTCTTTTTCTCCTTCTCCCTCTTTTTTTTCATATTATTTGCTTCCTGTTTCATTGTCGCTGCAAAAAGAGAGACTTTGGTAATTGAGTAGTACAGAACATGTGCCCTCCCTGCTCGTAGATGACAGATGGATTATAAAAACTTCAAAGCCGAGCATTTGGAGCACCAGAGGAGAGATGCTAGGTATTTGAACTATCGTTCTTTACCCAGGAGACAATGACTGCCTGACATGATGCATACATCAAGGAACAGAGCGGCAGCAGCGGCACATGTAATTCCGCCCTGAAAAACTCACTGTGAGAGGAAAGAGGCTGCGCTCGCTCTTCTCCTTCCCAGCCTTTCTTCTTCTTCATTGTTCGGTGATGTTTGCTGGCTGTTGGCTACACTCAGGGTTCACACTGCGGTGGTTACTTCCACCCCCCGTCAGCACGGTCATCAAGACTTTTTAAAACAGTTCTGGAGGAAAACTCCAAACTCCGACAGGAAGCGCCGCCATGCCCATAATCATCTTATAAGCATGATTTATGGAAAAGGGCCATCTGCTTTGCCTTACTTAAGCACGGAGGCAACCTTTAATAATATAAGGACACGAGGAAAGAAGGGTGTCACGGGGGGGGTGAGCGCCAGCAAGAGGCGGGAGGCTTTAACACAATCGCACAGAGCAGGCCCCTTCTTCCTGTCTGTTCTCCTCCTCAGCATCCAGTTCAGATGGCAGCTAATCACCGCTGACCCCCCGTCACAGCGTTTAACCCCGGCCCCTCCTCTTGACCCTGAAGGAATTAGCAGCATCACTGTAACACACACATGCAACCCCCCCAACACACACACACAGACAGGTTTTTCTGATGCAGTTTCCGTCATTTTGTGTCCAAAAATGAGAATATTAAAAGCCAGACAAGAAGATTACATTGATTTTAAATAACCTGGTTTTATGTTAGATTATCTCGATTCTGATAAATCTCTGAAGCTCGATTCAAACTCCTTTACACGACAGCCTGCAAGGTTTTATATCTTCATGAAATATATTTATCAAAGGTTTAAAACATTCATTCCTGTTGTATTACTTTTTTCCTGTCCTTTGGAATGGGAGCTTTGATATGAGGGCTGATACACACTGGGACAGCTAAAAGTTAGCTTTCAAGGGTTAATTTTCTTACTTTAGTAAACTTATAATATCTATATTTTGATCAAATATCAGCTAAATGAAGTAATTTAAAGTCAGGAAATAGATGCAAAATTTTAAAATTGTAGGAGAAAAGTTAACGTTAGGGGTGCCATGCTACCACTCATACTATAAAATTCAGTGAAAAAATTTGTTTGAAATATTTTTTATATGAATTTTATTAAAGCCTTATCATGAAGTGTTGTGTTTAGAAATGATGACAAGAAACATCCAAAGAATTAACTTAGACTAAAGTTAGCACTCAAGCGGCTAAAGCTAAAAGTTAGCAATCGTGGATGAATATTCTTATTTTAGTAATGTATGGTAAATGTACAAAGTTTGTACCATACATTATTAAAATAAGAATATTCATCCACATGCTACATGGTGTATTATAAAGTCATGGCATGGATCTACTTCATGTGTAACCATAGGATACAAGCTAACATTAGTGGTGTTATGCTATCACTTGTAATAAACATAAATAAATCTGAAAAATAAGGTTAAAACAAAAAACATGTTTAAGTATTTTATTTTATTATTTTACAAGCTTTATGTCAAGTACTGCGTTTAGAACTTGTGACAAAAAAACATTTAAAGTGCTGTGCAGAAGCTAAAGTTAGCATCCAAAACAGCTAAGGCTACAAATGAGCTTAGTTTGGGTAAGTTTTTTTTTTTTTTTTTTTTTTTATAAAGTAATAATGATGCACATGTTGGTAAAATTATCAGGTAAAGGTTATGTGATGTAACTGTAAGTCCAGAAACGGGTGCAAAAATGTGAAATCATATAATAATGTTATCACTCATTGTCTTATAAAATCCAGTGAAAGAAAGTTTACACAAAAATTATTTTTTTAAATTGATTTTATTACCAGGTTAATTCTAAATACTGTGTTTAAAATTAACAACAAGAAACATTAAATGTGCTGTACAGAAGCTAAAGCAAAGGTTAGCATTCTAACTGCTAACGCTAAAGGTTAGCTTATGTGGGTGCATGTGTTTATTTAGGTTCTTAGTAATGGTTCAAACCTTTGTTAAAACATGATCCACTGTCACCTGTAGTATTTTAGAAATTGTATTAAAAATATGTAAAATAAAGAAACAAAAGAACTACATGAAACATGCTTATGAAACATGAGTGTGTTGGCCACAAACATTTAATCATGATTTAACATCAAATGATGGAGAGAAATGTTTCCCACTTTATTTAATTGTATCAAATGTATTTCAAAAGCAAGCTTTTCACTTAATCTAATTCTGATTATGGAAGACAGAAGAAAGAAAATAATACTTGACTTTTTAATGGGAGATTATCAATAGTATCTTTAAAAAATTACTCTTTTGCCTTATTATAAAACTTTTGGTGTATAAAATAAATATATTAAAGATTATTTTCTCTATTTATAACTCCCGAACATGTCTATATAAATGCATGAAATGATTAAAACATATGTAGCTGTTTTACATTGTATCTGCTGCACAACAAATGAATAAATGTGTTGCTGAATTTAGAGGGATTTAATCCCCATTTTCATCTCGTATCTGCAAAGCTAAATATGGAGAAATTCGGGCCTTTTTGGAGATAATTGCTTTATGACATTGATTGGAAGTGTTGTCTTCTCGGGTTTTATTGCATCAGCACAGGTTTGGTTGTCCTTCAAACAGACGGCTGGCTGCTAAAATATTAATAGAACAGAAAAAAACCAGAGCTGAAGTGATATCCCAATTCACTTCACAGGAAAAAAGGCTGGCAGCACAGCACTGATTGACCTCTGTGCCCCTGTTGTTGCCCTATGACCCCAATGTGACCTGGAAACAGCTCCTTAGCGCGATACGGGGGGGTGGAAGGAGTCATGCTGACAATAAGCCACACGTTTCCGCATGAAGGGACACACAAAAGCTCCTCCCCATGTGGTCACCTTCCCAGTGTCCATCAGGATTGTAGTTCTAATCCTCGCCGGATCATCTCATCGATGCCTAGGCCGTTTATGTGTAATGGATCCCAACAACCGGTGCTGCCTCCACCCCCTCCACCGCCCTTCAGGCTTCTCAAATCCTCTCCTAAACCGGTCTCACCTCCGTCTACGATCTGTTCATCACTAGAGGTTCCTTTTCCAAAGAAAAGCTGAATACCCTTTTTGTGTCGACTCCATTTTTTTAAATCTAAGCACTGATAATGATTGCAAACGTCAGAAAAAATAAAACAGATCATTTGGTCTAAATGTACGTCCACCAACTCAGAATTATTTGTAAACGCTAATTTTGAGTATTTCTGGAAGTCATATGGATTTTGTGGAGTTAGGAAATTTTTGAAAGCTAGCTAAAACGCTAACAAGGGACACGTGCTCCAGGTGAAAGTTATCAGGTAAAGAACAAACATGTTATATGGAAAAATGAAAGATTCTTCATGTTAACGCAAGCAGCAGCTGTTTTGGTTCAGTTAAAATCAGATTTGTTTTTTCACTAGTTTTCTAATCCGGATTTGAAAAATCTGACTTCCAAATTATAACAAAAATTCCATAAAGCCGCCATGTTTTCCCTGTTGTCTCATTGTAATTTTTTAAGTTTAAGGTAATTCATGAACCTCAAAGAAAAAAGAAAATGATGTCAACATTTTTCTCCAAACTTGAAAATATTACTCCAAACTCAAGGTCTTGGAAAGGTAAATATAAAGAAAAACTTGGTTCCCAAAAGTTTAGCAGCATTTTTCCGACATTTGGTTCTCAAAGTTCACCTTTAAATGTCAGCTGAGCTCCCAAACCAAACAGCGGTCGAGCCTTTTCCATCCCCTCACACCAAACCATTTCATTGTTTTCCTTTTGCTGAAGACTAAAAGGTTTCCTCGATTCAGGTCTAAAACATTTGATCCCCTTTTCCAAAGAAAAGCTGGAATCCTGGTTTACAGATTAGTTCCCTTTTGTGACGTATATTTCTGAGTTTTCCTGAGAAACCCGTCACACCAACTGTTCCTCCTCTTCCTCCTCCACGCCTCGCAGCATGTGTAAGTAGAAGTGCACGTGCTTCCCTTCGCCCTCATTACTAGCCAACTACGCCGTTTGATTAAAAGCGCGTACGGAGAGGAAGAGGTGGAGGTGGGGGGAGGAACAGGCCGAAACTCCATAATTAAGATCACTTCACAGATTACCTCCGGCAACAAAGGCGCGCGAGTGGCCGCCCGCAGCCGCAGAACCTGGATGAAGGGGGGCTGGAGAGGAGGATGACCTCTGCTGGGCCTGAGTGAACTCTGGTGATGGATGAATCACCCCACCACCACCACCCTCAACACACACAGGTGCTGCTAACACCCCACAGCTGGATTCAGTTACAGAAGCTCCGATTCTTCCACCCCCGGTCCGGATCGGAGATGTTGATCCAAAAGTCTTTGTGGCTCCGAGAAGATCTGACCAAGTGAACACTAATGAGGTCTCTGCTTTGGAGTTTTACACCAGGACTTCAGGTTTTATGACCCCGTCATCTCTAAGCGTGAAAGTGACCTTCTGACCTTGGTGACGACCTCCAGTGCCAAACCCAAACTCACGGTTTCTCTGAGTGCCGCTCTCTTCACCCTCTATGCTTCACGTTGGTCCTGCAAACCAACTCTAATCTTTGGCAAAAAGTGTGGTGGTGCTTGAGGGGGGGCATTTACTCCAATCACAGACATCCACCAAGAGCGCTTCAAGACCCTCGGGGGCCGATCAGCAATCAGAGAGACGAGGGCCAGGAGAGGCAGAGAGCTTCAGATCTGTAGAGCCGACCTCTTCTAATCCAAAACAGCTCTGTCATGAGATTGGCCTGTTTTTTGTTTTTTTTTGGTTGTTTTTTAATTTATTTTTGGGGGGGTGCGGAGATGTTAGCGTCACAGCACAATAGATAGAAATGACAGACGCTTTATGGTTTAAAAATGATGCAAAACTGGAGACAATCAACAAGTTCAGGTGAAGGAGGGTGGGGGGTCAGGGGTCAGGTTATGCAGGTGAGTCCCAGCGCTCTCAGATGGGAGGGGGGCCTTATGGGTAACTACAGTAAACACACTGACAATATAAAAGACTGGAACCTGTAGGAAAAGGAACAAACGGTACGATGGTGATTTTAAATCAGCCCCCAGAGTCTGCAGGAACATGCAGACCAGACCAAGAACTGCTGCTTTTCTCCAGAGGTTCACTCCAGATCCTCTAAGGATTCAAAAACTGTAAGAACTGAAACCTCCAAACTGCTGCTTCTCCAGAAGAGGAGCCTCTTCATCCTGGATGATGATGAAGATGCACATCCTGGATTAGATGCTTGTCTCGTTATTTATTTTTAGGATTAAGATTATGTGAAGGTCTTTGAGGTGTTGATGTGATGACAGGAAAGGTGTTCCATGAGTAAAGTTGAAAACCCTCCTGCTCTCCTAACATTCATGCAGTGACGGTCAAACCGAACCTTTTTTTAAAGGATGTTTAAATTAAGAGACAGTTTTATGTTCACTGTTTCTAAGAGAAGCCGCGTGTTCCGTTTACGACGATGATGCATTCATCTATTCAAGATTTGAAGCAGTTACAATATCAAGAAGTTTTGTTTTCCAATCAATTAATATCTCAAATAAATTTGATATTTTTATGCATTTTTATTGCCTATTTACAGTTTAATTTTAATTGCGTGAAATAAACTAATCGAATGGAATAATTGGTGGACATTGCTACAGCTGGTTTCATTTCATCACTTGTTGGGAACTAAAGAAGAAGTCGGATTTGAAGCAAAAGGTTCAAATCTGAAAAACTTTATTGTCCGAGAAAAGAATCCAACTTTTAATTTCTTCCTCTTATTAAGACAAACAGAAACAAATTAGACCAAATATTTTCTTGCAACTGAAATATTTTTTTCTGAAATATTGTTCAAAGTTGTGAGTTATTTAAGGTGTGTGAAGTGGATTCTTATTCCTTTATCTTCTATGAGTGAGAAGGTTTGGAAATTGATGAGACTGAATTGAGACTAGTTTAAGATCAACATGAGAACACTGAGAAGAGTAAATGTGCTGCTTGGTGTGAAATCTGAATGTCGTCTTTTAACAGTTTTGTTGGTCATTTTCAGATTAACTCTTCATTAACCTTCACGCAAAGTTTCCTCAAAATGCTGCAGATTTTTTTCAATTCTGCTTGTAAAAAAGGAACAATTCAACATCTGAGCTGCAGTTAAACTGTCAATTAAAATATAATAATAGATGGAGAACAAAGCTTTGGTGTGAAATCCTGAACTGTTCTGGTTTTCTGCAGAAGCTGTCACGCTCAGTGGAAGGTTAGCAGGTTCTCTCAGACGGCTGTGAAGCTGCTTTTAAACGTATATCAGCCGCAGCATTGATGCAAATCTGTTTACCAAAGCTGCTGAAAGACGAGCCGAACAAGGGCCAGAGCCCCCGTACTTCCACTTAACCCCCCCACACTGTTTCCACACGAGAACCGAGATAAGAAGCAGCTCCGAGGTGAAGAAAACAAGCGCAGCTCCCAATCAGGAATAATAACGCAGACAAAAAAAGACTCAAAACAAAAAAGGAGATGGAGGAAGGGCGGCGCGGAGAGAAGGTGACGAGTCATTTGGAAACAAAAATGGAGAAAAGACGATTTGCGAAAACTGTCAGAAATTGCGAGAGACCTCTTAAGGGTTTCTTTTACAGCAGAGGTGGGAGCGCATCCCAGGACTAAAAAGAGGCATTAAAGCAAAGAGCCCGCCGCCTCGCCGGGGGAATTCTGCTGCATCAGACAGCTCTCTTTTCAAATTCAACCCCATAATAACCCAGATAAATAATAGATAAACAGTATTTAGTTCCCACCTTGAAGAGGACTTTTTAAAGTAGTTCATGAAAGAGTGACGGCTCCTGGAGAGCGGATTTACTGACACGCACGATCAAACGCCGGCACTCACACACACTCGTGACAGAGAACGCGCAGCGTGGAAACGAGCGCCACAGACCCCAAACGGACGCACAACCAACGACTTCTGAGGGTTCGGATCAAACTTGGTTCTCTCTCTGAGTTTCAGAAGAAATGTTTGTGCTGCAACCAAAACCAAACATTTCTGAAAACTGCAGCTAGAAGAGAAGCTTCTTAATCCAGAAAAATGTGCACCTGTGTGGAAATGACCTACGTTGGAATATTCAAATTGTTTTGGAGATTAAAGGTCAAAGTTCCTGGATGTCTGATAAAAACATTTTGTCTTAGACCTCAACATTTATCACTTTGCTTTACACAAATTATTGAATTTCAAGGAAGTTTTAAACCATGGCGGTTAGCCGAAGCAGCAGAAGAGCGGTGTTGTCTGCATAGTTGGTAAAAAAAGGTAAATGTCAGAAAAGCTAAAAAAAAAAAAAGAATGTAACTCCTGTTTGTCCGTTAAACATTAAGATTGTTTTAAACATTTATTCAATTTTGTTTCTTCTTTTTCTCCATTTTCTTTTCCACTAGGTTTTTCTAAGCACTGATAATAATCGTAAACATCGGGAGAAATCAGACGGATCATTTGATCTAAATCTACGTCTGCCAACTTCAGATTCATTTGTAAACCTTCGTTTTGAGTACGTTTTGGAAACTCGTTGATTTTGTGGAGTTATGAATATTTGGAAGCTAGCTAAAATGCTATTCTAGCATTACAAACCAAACGCGGTGCCGGCGCTGATAAAAGTTAACAGTTACAGAGATTCTTCACGTTAACGCTAGTAGCAGCTGTTTTAGTTCAGTTAAACTCGCATTGGTTTTTCACTCATCGTCTAATCTGGATTTCAAAAATCTCACTTCCAAATAATTACAAAAATTCTGCAAGAGGCGTTGAGTTTCCCCCGTTGTTGTAGTCTGAGTTCCAGAGAACAAAACACAAATTTCATCAAAATCAAAACAAATGAATGAATCAACAAATCTGACTCCAAACTGGTCATTTTGGAAACATAAATAAAAAGCATCTCTTGGTTCCCAAACGTTCCCTTCTAGGTATCAGCTGAGCTCCCAAACCAAACAGCCGTTGAAGCCTTTCCCGTCACCTCCAAAATCCCTGCATTGTTTCCTTTCTGCTGAAGACTGAAACGTTTGCTGCGTCCTCGTTTCAGGTCTAAGGAAATGCGATGTGTGTGTGTCTGGGGGGGGGGCTGCTCCCACACATCCTGCGAGTCTGAATTGATAAATTCAGTTTGATAAAAGTCAGTGAAATGCCGGCCTGTCTGCACGCCTCTATTAGGCGCTGGTACATTTGTCACAGCCGGTGGAAGTCAAGCGGAGGGTTTTAATGTCACATCAGGCTGAATTAAAGACTCAATGGAAAGCCGGGAGAGCTGGGAGTTTTTATTTGGGGTGACAGAGCTGCAGCTCGTGGCTGCGCTCCATCCTGGCGCCTCCTTCGCATTTTGCATGCGTCTGCTGGGGGATCTCTTCTTCTGATTATCCGCCGCTCATTTTGAATCTCATGACTTCCAACAGCAAACCATTCTTGTTATTAATCAAGAAAAATGTGATCTGCGCCCGCATTAATCATGTCTTTCTTAATATAGCGTGCTGGGAGGGGGTGGGGGCTGCATTTAAAAACACACGGCGTTCCCCAGAGAAGCCCTTTAATACCACATTACTGTTTCCCATTTATGCAAAAGTAAATAAGTGAACCCAAAAGGCAAATGAGCATTCCAGGCGTTAAACACACAACCTTCTGTGAGCAGCTGTGTGCTCAAACGCCACCACATCTCCGAGGCGTCGCTGCAGCACGCCACGCTTTTCTCTTCTATAAATGTTTTTCCACCATTTTTAAAAGAGGAACATTTGGAGACAAATCGCTTTGCGTTTAAAGCGCAGATTTCCCGTCTGTCCGGGCGAAGGCCCGGGAACACCGGCTACCTGTGTTTCCACGGGGTGGGGGGGCACTGACTGAACATGGCAGCAAAGGCCCACACAGGTGAAGGAGACTGGATTCTGCAAAGGGCTCGCCTCTCAGGGACAAGGAGACTGGACAGGAGCAGAAAAACTCTCTCGGTTCTGATCCAAACTGGGTTTTAGTTTTGTCAACTTGAATCCCTCAAAATAACAAACTCTTTCATTTCCTCTTTTTTCTTTACTTTAAAGTTTACAGAAAGAACATTAGAACACATATTTCATTTCATCTCTAATCTCTCCATTTTCTTCGACAAAAAACAGATATTGTGTTTATTTTAAAACGTTACAAATTACAGCATCATTTGGAAAATGTGGACTCTTGTTTTTAAAAACGCTGCCCTTTATTCTGGAAATTAAAACCTAACGGACAAAAATGTTTTTGCTTTTTTTAAATCTCAGTAAAATTGTTGCCAAACGTTCCCTCTTTCCTCCTCACAGTTTTATTCTGAAGATAATTTTTGTTTTTTTTTCTCCAAATGGTGTTTTGCTTTTTCTGAATTTTCGCGTTTGACTTTACTGAAGATCCTAAAACCTTTAGAAACGTCTTCTGGATGATTTTACTCTGAAATCTGGCAGCTGTTTTTTAATAACATATAATCTGAACATGAATTTATTAATAAAAATGATTTTTTTGAATAAAAATAAATGTTTTCTTTAAGTTTGAACTTTGGTTTCTGCTAACAAACCATTTAGTGTGGGGGAAGGGGGTCTCCAATAATTAATCAGACTTTAACTTAAATGCAAGGATTTTAATTTTTTTTTTTTTTGATCTGAAACAAAAAAACTAAAAGATGAACTTTAATTAAAGTTTTTATCTTTGAATTCAGTTTGAAATCAGTTACAGAGAATCTCGACTTATTTTATCAAAGTGACATTTATGAGAGATTGCTCGTCTTTCATAATAAAAGCCCTGGTTAAAAAGATTAAAGCTTTCTAACCAGCAGCCTTTAAACCAAAGAAAAATTCATGTCAAACAAACGTTTGCTTTCAAAGACTCATGCTCTTCCTTTTTAATGTGAAGAATTCCCCTGAAAAGATTTTTTTTTAATTTTGTGATTAGTTCATGGACTCTTCCTCTTCCACCTGAGTCTGACAGTGCCCCCCCATACAAACACTCTAATTAAAAGACTCGTTTGGACGTAAAACCAGAGGTTCTGTGAGGCGGCAAAAACAACAGAAGTGAAAATTCATTTGAGGGATCGTCTTCTGATTGACTGAAGCTTCAGATTTTTCCTCCGTGAAGAACAAACTCATCGGAGGGAAAGTCGTCTTTAACCGCCTCAGCACTACTGTGGAAAATCCTTGGTGAAAAAGCTGCAGACAAACGAGGAGACGCTTTGAGGACGGAGGAGGCGTCTCTCACAGGTAGTTGAACTTTGCCCGCTGCTCTCTGGAGCCCCGCAGCACCTGTGAGCCGCTCTGACACACCGCCCACTCCCACAGACGGGGACCCCCCCTTCACACGCCACCGCCACCCGCTCGTCCCTCAGCGTGAGCTGTCCCTCCGAGGAAACGTGACACCAGGAGGAAAGTCCTGCAGGACAGAGAAAACGCTCATCCTGCTTTGTCAAAATATTTGCAGGAGAGGAATTCCGGCGTGAAAGAGCGTCTTCCCGGAGTAACAGGTCGGAGCGACGAGTGTGGACAGAAGAGGAGCTGAGCCCCCCCTCCACCAGGGCCGGAGAAGATCCCTCTCTTGTGGTCTTAACTCGCAAGACCAGGAATGTGCAGCTTTCCCAGCATCCTGTCTGCAGCACCGGTGGCTGGCTCTTCTGCCCACATTGCTGCACCTTCACCACCTTATTTGATGATTAACTTACCCCCCCCAAATGTAGATCCACTAATGCAGATGGGGGGGGCAGCAGGGGCCACAGGAATGGTTGGAGACAAACTACGGCGTCTGGTGAGGCCGATTCTCCAGAGCGCTGGTGCTCTGCATCCACCTCTTGATCGTAATTAAAGGTGCAGCCCCCCCCTTTAATGTTGCTCATTAGCAGAGGTCTGGAAGTTCACAGAGGTCACGTGCAGACATGACATGCCTCGTGCACGCTCGCACACGGAAGTCTCTGCGGCTGCAGAGCAGGAGGCGTGTTTGCAGCTCGTCTGTTTAAAAAAATGAAACTTTGAGGAGAAAATAACCCCTCCCCCATCACGCATGCATACATACACATACACACGTGCAGCTGCCCAGACAGGCAGACGCTCCTCGTGATGGCACCTTGGCACGGGAGGACCGGCTCCGTCAGCGCCTCTTCGGCCTCGTGCTCTTTATTCTTAGATCAAAATGACGGCCGCCATTATCCTCCCCGTCTCGACCCCCCCCCAGCTTCTCTGACTTATCATCACTCTTTCAGGATAAAAACCCAAAAAAATTTTCCAAACCCCTTAAAATGGACTCTTCCTGAGGATTCTTCGTCCTCCGATCGGATTTTTGACTTTCTGGTTCTGATTTTTTTTAATCTGAAAAAGGTTTTAATTACGATCAAAGGTCAGTGGCGTCTCACCGCTCAACAAGTGTCCCCCCCCCTTTGATTTATCGCCCCCACTGTAATAATCCTCTGCTGGTGTTAAGTGTGTGTGGGGGGGTGTAAAAAGAGCAGAACAATTTGCTGAGATTTTTGGTTCCGTCTTTGAGGCCTGATGCTGCTTCAGTCTGGAGGTGAAGGTGATAAAGGCCTGATGCCCCCCCTCCTCCCAGGGTCCTGGGGGAGGTTAAAGCCCTCCAACCCCCCCCCGTACAGGACTGCATTATAGAGATGCTCACATATCAATTAACCATCAATGTACAGAACTGCCCCCCCTCTTAAAAATCCCACTGGACTGTGGCCTTGCCCCCCCACACACACACACATATAATAACGGGGGTCCCTTGATTTTTTTCTTCAAAAATCTTCCTGACAGCAGCTTCACTTCACTGACTGTTTGACTGACAGACGGTGAAGGGGGGGGGGGGGGCCTGACACCATCCTCTGCATGCTTTGACCCCCCACCCCCACGCGCGTGCACGTTTGCATTTTTCTAAATATTTCCACACAAAAACTTCCAGGAAAACTGGAGAAATGTTTCTCCACAAACGTCCCGCGCGGCGCTGGCGGGGGGTGGGGGTTGTGCCACCACACAATGACAGCATTTAGGAGTTCTCCCCCAGGAAGAATCTGGAGACATTTTGCAGTATTGGGGGGACGCGCACGGATGAGACTGTGTTGGGTGTGGAAGCGCACGCGCGCCGCTCGGGTTCACAGCGACCCTGTCCGTGCTACCGGCTCAGTTCGGAGCCGGTGACCCCCCCCGGAACAGACGGGAGATGTCCGTCACAAAATGGCAGGTCCCGCCGGCTCCTCTCCCATCTTTTGGCACGTGCTGGAGGGAGTGCGTGTGTGGGGGGGGGCACTTTTCCCAAAATCAAACTTTTCGCCCGCGAGTCTCCACCGAAGCACCGGCGCGTGTTACGCAGCAAAAGTGCCTTCACACTCTCCTGTTTTAGAATCACAGCTGGGGGGCACATTAGCTATGCTGTCACTCACCCCCCGGCCCCCGCCACGCCAAAAAAACACAACACTTCTTACCTTTAAAATTGTTGGACCGCTGTGTCCCGCGCGTCACCGCCGCGCCGCGAGCCCCGCCGCCGGGGAGGAACGAGGCATGTCCGTTTGGATCCACCGGATCAGAGTCCGCCCGTCGGATGGCGGGGGTGTCGGAAAGTGCGCTCAGGACCTGTTAGAGACCCCCAACCCCCCCCCGCCGATGGTCGGCTGGCTCGCGGCGGCGCTCCCCCCGCCGCGTATTCCCACTTTGAAACGGAGAAAAAGACGAAAAGCTCCAGAAATGCGCCGTTTCTGCTCGCAGCCGTGAACGTGGTCGCGCGCGAGCCCTCATCTTCCGGCCGCCCCCCCGCCCCTCATCTGCTCGCTGAAACGCATTGTGGCGTTAAAAAGCCCCTCCATTGTGGACCGGCGGCTCCGGATGGAGCGGCGGGGATCAGGAGCCCGTTTAAGGCGGTGATTCCCCCCTCCCCTCCGCCGCCTCCCCCCGTTCCGCGTCTCCAGGTGTCGTCCGCGAGCCCCCCCCCCCCGCTGCTGCGCGCCCTTCAAGCCCCCAAAACCGCCTTTTTTTGGGGGGGGGGGGGCATCCAGATCTGCCCTCTGCTCCGCTCCGCTCACGCGCCTCAAACTGACCGGGAAACCTGCGGGGACACCCGGGTCACAGGACCCCCCCCCGCCAGGAAAAAAAAAGTAGAATTTCTTACCTTTCAGGAAACAGTTTCAGCTTCTTCCCGCGCGGAGAAAGTCCGGCTGGAGCGCGTGTCCTCCCGCTGCGTCCCGCGCGTCAGTAAGACAAGTCATGAGTGATCAAAACGCCGCTCATCTGTGCGCGCGCGGTAACCTTGTGGCGGATTTAATGTAAATAAGCCTCGTTTTGCTGCCAATCCGCGCGCATGCACGCGCGCCACCGCTCCCGCTGCTTTTTTAACGATTCATTCTTGCGCAGTCTGAGGGAAATATGATTTATCAATACCGCCACCAATCCAGGCGCAGCAGACTGAGGGATGGGGGGCGCAGAAAGTTAAAATAATCAAATAAAAATTAAAAACTTCGAGTTGCAGCAACTTCTGGATCCAGAACCGCAGACTCGTCCCGCGTGAACCCAAATCTGTCCCGCAACTAAAAAAAAAACCGCCGCTGTTTTTGCGATATTATGCTTCCATACTAGGGGGGTTGGGGGGTAATGCAATTACAGATTCAGTGTCCCCGCGCTGACAAAAGACCAGCTTGAATGGGGGCTTTGTTGGGGGATTATATAATGATTGGGGGGTAATTATGGGAACCGTTCGGTCAGAATCGGGAAGGATCAGATGCTCCTGTTTGCTGGGATGCGCGCGCACGAGCGCGGGAGCATCTGTCATCCTGGACTTGAACCACAAGTCACTGCAGCCCATACCTTCAGACGCAGCCGCTTGTGCCGGGGGAGGGGGGCGTTGCGCATCACAGAACACCTTTGGGGATCAACGCGGGGGGGCGGGGGGAGGCAGCATCCTTTGGTTTCACCCTCACCTCTTCAGAGGAAGTCACGGGTTTGAACATTCAGGTCTCATTCAGAACAGTTCTGCTGCTTCACCAAACAGGAAGCCGAGGCTGAAGATGGAGATGGAGATGAAGATGAAGATGAAGATGAAGATGGAGATGGAGATAAAGCTAGATCTGGAGTGGAAGCTGAAGCTAGAACTGGAGCGACAGATGAAGCTGAAGAAGGAAACTGAAGCTGATGATGGAGCAGAAGATGAAGCTGGAGTGGCAGATGGAGATGGAGCTTAAGCGTCAATCTTCTTTGCTGAAATGAAGCACAGCTTCTAGCAGACAGTTAAAAAGCTGAAAAGAAAATAAACAAACAAATCTGACAAATATTTACATCTGAAGAAGAAGAAGAGCTGAAGAATAAAACAAGAAGGAAGTTTAGCAGCGATGTATAGAGAAAAAGAATAAAAAGAAAAACATCTTTCCAGAGGACGATGGATGTGGAATTATCTGAAAATGATTTGACAGCAGAAAAAAACAGTTTCAACCAAAAAATGATGAAAAATCAGAATAAACACTAAACAAGCAACAAGAAAGCTAATAAAAGTTCAAAATGCAGCTGAATGTAAAGCTAAACAAACGCACAACTTCATGTAAACTTAATGTAAACAAGCGTTCCAAAGAATCCCGTAGATCAGAGATCCCAGAGCTTTCCAGGCCACAGACCCGTTTCATGTCATTCTGCCGCAACCGCCTTATGAGGCAGAAATACATTTACACTTTTAGCTTCAAGTTTCTCTTTACTTTTGAGGCTTTAACCTATTTTACTACTTTAAACTACTACTTCTTTGTTCACTATTCTTCATGAAGCCACCAGTGAAATGTGCCCAAGATCTAACCCATAGCTGTTAAAGTGGAAGCGAAAAACATCAGACGCCAACTTTTAAGGTGTGACAGAAAAATACCCCAAAAAAATCTGTCACTTAAGTGGTATTTTATAAATACAATAATAAACATAAATCCAACATTTGAACAACGTTTTTAGCCGCATCCGCGTGACATTAGACAGCCGGTTGTTGAATATTCTGCATTATTATGGTCTGTAGGAACAGCAGTCTCAATAAATCCATATTTGGAGTCAAGACTCCAGATTTTTTGTTAAATTAAGTCAAAGGCTCTTCTTCTGTTTCATGTTTTCTACAAAAAGAAACTTTCCAAATACGTTTGTTGTTAACTTTGCTAGTTTGGGCGTTTTAGCAGTGGTCAGCGCAACCGCTTTAAGAAAGAAGTGGATAGACTTTCAGCATGTGACCGAGCGACAAGAACGTGTCAACAACGAGTCGGATGTGAAGGAGAGGATCCAGTAGTCTTTCAAAATAAAACTTCCTTCAGAACCCGATTAGAAAGAAAACTTAGAAAATGTAGGTAGAGTTCTTTTCTCTGTGACACGGTACCAACTGTCCCATGGACTGGTAACGGTCCACGGCTCAGAGGTTGAGGACCACTGCTGGATGACAAAAAGCTGACCAATCCTAAATGCGAAACTAGCCCAAAAGTCGGCTATTTGTAAACGTTTGTGCTGATTGATGCTATAAATGCTAACTGAAATGCTAAATCTGATGAGTCAGGCTCAACACCGCTGAAGTCGAACTGAAAAATACTAATTTCCACAACCAGCTGCAAAAAAGTAGAGGACAAAGTTTTAAAAAATGCGACGAAAACAGAGTGGAGTGACACGAAATCAAGCTAACGATCGCCACCTGAACGCTAAACAATGAGAAGGAGAGAAGAAAGGAGCCGTTCTGTCCGTCTTTTCATCATCTTCAGGTGAGCGCTTGCTTTAAAAGGTCATGACAAACGTCATGAACATGAATGACCACGTGGATGCGTGAGCCAGATTTAATCCCAGTTTCAAACCGGATCGTGGGCCCCTGATCTGAAGCCTCACGAACCTCCAGTGAAGCACTTCACAGAAAACAGAAGCGACAGTCAGACTGATATTTATCTCGGCTGTGCAGGTCTTTTGAAAGAAGCCGGCGCTCATGCACGCCGTCTGTGCCGCATTAATAAATAGCCTGATGTCGCTTTTCTTCAAAACAAAAAATATCTCCCACTTTAAGAAGGCGCTCAGCATTCATTATGCACTATGGAAATCGGATTCCCATGCTGCTCCTTTAAATTGTTATGTGGAATGCAGTTTGATGAGGATGAAATTCTTTCTTTTTTCCCTCTCTTCTACATTTTGAAGCGTTTTCCGATGTAAAAAAAAGAAAGGAATTAGCATAACCATTCCCCATCAATAATATGGCTATCTCTATGGGAGTGATAGCAGCGAGCAGCAGGGGTGTTTCTTTTAGCGATTCTCCATGGATCAACGGCGCTTCATCAGCTCCTTTTGAACTTGTTATAGCAAGTCAAGTGATTATTTATCGGCTGACAGGCCTGACGATCCGTCGGGGATGGGAAAGCAGGTCAAAAGGAAGTTGCCATATGGACTTAAGCATGCAAATTCCTAACAATAAGCAGTGCCGAGTGTCATCAGCTCATGGGCGAGGGTGCCGCTTCCCGGCACAGGTGTGCCCGTTCATGAAAAGGTCTGTAGATGTGAGGGGCCAGCGGTCCCCGGCAGCAGCTGAGGATGGCCCAGCTCGCTGCCCCCTCCGCTTGGGAGTCATCCAAGACAGCGAGCTCCCCGCACAGACGGGCCACTGTTCCCTCCTCAGACAGATTAAGATGTTATTCTGCTGCTTTAGCGATCTGGATCAGAGTTTACCCGGCAGACCGCGGGGCCTGCCGCTCCTCCGAGCATCAGGTGGAGGTTTTCCTGCAGGGTGGCGTCCATATTGACCTCCTTAATGCCGTATATCGTAGCCAGTTTATATTTAAATGCAAACAAAACTTCCCCTGGAGGAAAATAAATGCTTCTCTTTACTTCAAATTGAGTTTCTCCAAGTTTAATTTGTAGGAACCCGAATGTTTTCAGACTCTCCTGCAGTAATGAAAGGGGAATGAGTGCAATTTTAAACAATCCAAAGCTCTGAACCCTCTGTGACTGTAAACTGCAAAAATTAAACTTTAGAATTTGTTTCAATTACTCTTTCAAGTTTTGACAGGAGCTTAAATAACAGCCAGGAGCGCTGGCGATGAAAAATGTTTACCAAACCAGATTCGTTTCCACCGCGGACGTCGTCTCCTCCGCCGTGACATCAATTCCTCATGTGAGGCATTTACATTTTCAACAAATACACACACTACTGTCTCAGCCCCCCTGGACGGCCGGGGTCAACGGGTGTGCATGTTTGTCAGCTCTGATCGTTAATGAAACGCTCGCACAAATGCAGCACGGGCAAATATTTACAGGTTTCATGGCAGACAAATCTGCGATTCTTCAGGGAGTTTTGCGTGAGATCCTCCATATCAAACTGCGGCTTTGATGGATGTGGAAGAGCAGGAAGTGTTGTTCCTCTGACCGATAAGCCGCGGGATTTTAATTGAAATCATATGAATCCATGTCTGCCCAGAGCAGAAATAAAATATATTTAAATGAAAACATCTGACTCTAATTGATTAAGAACAATGTTCTGCATAGCGGGTCAAGAATAACCTTGTTTTGATCCTGATTTGATTTCTATGTCATCATGTAGCTTTAGTTGTGTCTCGTCTGCAGGGGCGTTTCACAGGTTTCTGAGGCTGAGGGCAAAACTGGCTTTATAGACCCCCCGGGCCCACCCACTGACTGAATAATCATGTAAAGGCAAAAAAATGAAACTTTATATTTATGAAACGTGTAGGCTAACCAGGGGGGCAAAACTGTGATCCAAGATGGCAGCTCAAACCAGACTTTCTGCCACAGAACTACAGAACCTGATTGGTTTCTAGAAGAATTCCTTCAAATATTTTCTAAATGACCTTTAATAGAAATTAAAGTACAGTTCTAAAGCAAAACTTAATGTCTCATCTTGACTTTAAGTCAACGCACAAAGTAACAATTACTACAGTTTCTCAAATGGCCACTGGAGGCCGGTTTCAGATGGGAGTGTTTTCTTATTGACCTCCAGGCTAAAGTCAGGCTGAACACCAAAAACAGCTGTATTTTCAGCCTAGTCACACAAATACTTTCTTAATGTTTATCTTTTCTGTGTGTGTGTGAGTGGAAGTTGTTCATGTGTGGTGGTGGTGGAGTTTCATTAAGGCATTCTTTTTGATTGGCAGGTGGATTCGTTGGTCGACTCAACAGGACTTTCTTTCACTTTGTCCCGTCCAGTCGCATATCATCATGGCTGACCCACTTCAGGTCAGATTTTACATTGAGTTCATTTGCATTTATTTGTTTCTTTTGTTTTATTTGAATTGATGTCAAACAAATAACTTCTCATTTCCCAAATGGAGGAAAATTAGAATCTAAGGATGTGTTCTAAAACAGTACAGTGATACTCAATAGTTCGGTCTTTTTGAAGTTCTTCAAACTGATCAAACATAAAAGGGACTTCTTTTTTTTTACTTCTAACATCTTTATCCAGCAGGAATCGGTCAGTCTGGTACTTTGGAAGTTTTGGTCTTCATTCGTCACAATAAGATTTTCAGGCTAAAAGTTATTTTTCATTTTCTGAGTCACAAAAAAAGATCTAAAATGAATCTATGACTCTGGTGACCCACTCTGAACATTTTAAGATTTGTCCAAAAAGGCTTTTCTTTAACGTCTGAATCGCAGCATCGAGAGAATGAAGCATTAAAGTCAGAAACCAAAACCTTTTCCTCACCAACAATAAGAACCAACCCAGACATGTTCCGCCCTCATAAACACTAAACCGAGAACTATAATGAGACCGAATCATCTCGTTTGAACAAGTTAGAGAGCAAAGCTCTGCAGCTCAGACCAGGAACCTGAGGACCTTCACTGAATGGTGTAGTTTAAGTTAAAGACCCACTCCGGTGAAAATAGGCCTTTCAACATGTTCTCGTGGCATTTTTCTCAGGAAGGAGGACATGTTTAGAGAAAATTAAGTTTAAAATTACATTTCTGAGTATTTCTTTATTCAAAATGTAAATCAAGAGCAGACATAAATATACAGTTTGAAAAATATAATATCTAGGACGTAGAAAATAATCTGGGCGGGTCTAACAAGCTCCCTGCTCCGCTCCAATCCGATGCATGCACCCTTTAGAGCAGTCCTCAAAGACACAAATAACACACTCTTCAAACGAACGCAACTCTTCAACCGTTTACGTAATTCACAGATTCTGAAACTGAAAAGTGTGTCAGAATTCGCTGGAATTCGGTTGACTGCGTAAAGTGTTGCATATCAGCACAAAGCTGCTTTTCTCCACGTCAGAGTCTGTTGTAACTACGTAAACGGTTCAAGATTTACAGCCATTCAAAGACTGTCAACACTGGAACTAAAACTCCAGTGTTAAAAGTTAACTTTTAAATGTAAACTTGTGTTTTTCATTTGTTTTATGTCTTTTTTTTTTTACATTAACTGCTTGTTTCTAGATTTTCTTCTCATTTTTGTAATAAAAAAAGCCATATCAGGGACAAATTCTGCAAATTAGCTTCTGCTAAAAGCATTGTGATGTGTGTATGGGACTGCTGTTAGTACTGTCCCCATTCAATAAATACATTTAACTCCATCCAGGAGGTCCGGAGGTTTGGATGTCAGTTATTCGCTCTTCTTTAAGCTTTGAGTTCATTTGCATCTGAATAAACAGATGAAATTCTAAAATATGTGTATTATTTAAATGTTATTTTTTTTCTGAAAGTGGGCGTTAGAAAACACGTTTTGTTTCCTCCAAACTGGTTTCCACCCGAAGTCATTGACTCTGAAACGGTTCCTCCGGTCTCTTCATACTTGTTTACGTTTGAGCAGATCTGCGTGTCCCATTCAGGGTGGAGTGACACTCTCATGTAGCGCCACTCCTCGCCTCTCAATTTTCCATGAGAGTCCATATTTCTTGGATAGAGTGCCATCATATTTTACTATTACCTATCAATTGGTTTCTAATCGCGGTAACGAGGCTGCTAGCTGGCTGGTGACAGAGAGCTAACGGCCTCGTAGGGAACATTAATGAGGCCGGGTTATGCTGTGGGCCGTTAACTACCTACAGGCTCTGGCTAATGGCTCTAAATGACCTCCTCAGTGGCTATTAGCACATAATTAAAACCTGCAGACCAGTGGTGACCTCCGCCGGACACACGTGATTACTCCTCTCCTATATTCTCACCTCCCATCCTTCCCTTCCCGTTCTCCTCCTCCTCCTCATCACCATAGCTTCTCTAATGCAATAGGATCACACAGACTCCCTGGTGGGACCACAACCAGTAAAATGAATCTCTTTATAGTTTCCCAGAACAAAAATACTTCACCATATAGTAGAGATTTCATTCCAAGACGTATTCATCAGCGTGTCTGAATGTTTCCTCTGTCAGGTGGACTTTTCAATGATCGGGAGAGCTTCAGGCCCCCCTGCCTTGACCTTATTCAGCAGCACTTCCTCAAACCTGCAGATGATATCGCTGTGCAGTGAAAAGAGAAACTAACAGCAGATCATTTGCACAAAAGAGCTCAGTCACAGTAGCCTCTGCGTACACTCCAGAACGTTCTCCTGTTACTCGGGACAAAAGGCAAGCTAACAAGCTCCAAAACGGCAGCTAAACAATGAAAAAGCAACAAAGGAATGTGCTGAGGTTTTGTGCTCTGCCAGGGAAAAATGCAACACCAGTAACTTAAATTATCAGCGAATTATCTCCAAACCTGTGGGAATCATGCGGGTTATTTGTAACAAGCAGTCAAGGACAGGCAGCCTTGTGTTACAAGTATGAGATGAATACTAAACACACACAAAAAGATCCAAGTATCTGTTTCCTGAGGTCATCTTCTGGCCTTGGAGGAAGAAACGGCTGCATGTGCTCACTTTATAGGAGGATCAGTGAACCGGGATGCTGCTTTGGCACAGAAGCTTCAGCATAAAACAGGTGCTGGGTGAAAGAGTCAAAGGATAAACGAGAGTTCACGCTTTAGATCCTGAAAGATTTCCCTCAGAGAAGATGTTTCTTTCCACTCATCAGGAGAAATATTTGGGTTTAGTCTGAAACTTTGGCTGCAACGACACATTTTCCTCCACAGTCAGGTTGAGTCCCTCATATAAATCAGAGAAGGAGGTGCTGCTGTCAAGAACCGAACCTGCTGAGAAGCCACACCTTCAGGCATCCTTTAACCGCCACGTCTCCACGCTCGGTCAGTTTGAAACCCCTTAGACGGTCTCTCAGTGGTCGTGTCCCTCCGACAGGATGTGATGTCATTGGTCTTCTCTGAAAATGGGCGGGACTTGCTTGTCAGTTGCTTTTGATCAGAATCGTTTGACAACCACCTGTCAATCAAAAGGCCACGCCTCAAATGAGACTGCATTCCATCCCAACCCTTCAAAAAAACGATGAAGTTCGTAAACTAAGTGCAGAGATAGAAAGGAGTTTTAGAGCCAAAGATCAGGTTGGTTTCCATTCTTTGTGAAGTTTAAAGTTCCAGTAAAACTGAGTTGATTCAGAAGAAAACCACCTAGTGGTGTCCTGGTGAACTGACGTGGCTCCACTGAGTTTTTTCTGTGTTTCAAACTGTTTTCAACAGGAAGGGAAAGTGTTGCCTCTGGATTTCAGTCCGATTTCAATTCTCAACAGAACAGAAATGTTATTTAAATCAATATAATCAACAAATGTGCAATAACAGACAAAAGACTGCATGTAGTGAAAATGTGAAACTATATATGCAGACACAAACGAGTGGAGACATACATATACTGTGGTCATCATTCTGCTGATAGGGAATGTTGGGATGAACTTTAGCCGTGATTGATATTATTACAAGTTACCTTTGTTATAATTTATCTTTAAAGAATTAAGGGACAGGCTTTAATAAGCAATGCTTCTGCCTGCTTCCTTTCAAACATGGTTGTAATGTATAATGTATATGGTGCTCATGGGTAAATGTGTAACTACAGATGAGATTGAAAATAATTGTGCGTAAAGCTAATATGTTTGAATAAAAAAAACACTGGTGATATAAAAAAAACAGGTTTTCTGTTGACATGATGTTTCAGTTACAACTGAAATCATTTAAGTCATTTCATATTTTCTTTCAAATCTGATGATCTTTAAGTTGAAGTTTATCTGATCCAAGTGCAAATCTGTAAACTAAAAATGCAATTATTGGTTTAATTTCACTAAAATGACAATACTGTACATTACAAGAAAATGTTCTATTGTAGAAAAGAGACTCCGCCCACAGGAAGGACGCCACCTCAGGCAGAATGAAAAGGTTCTGCCTCAAACTAGTGTTTGAACCGGCAGACTTTTATTTTGTTCAGTCTGATCTGAAAACAGAGGTCACTAAAGGTCAAGAGAATGTTGTAAAGGTAGCGTGAAGCTCCTAACAAACAAAGAAAGTTTCTCTGATTGTTGAGACAAAATAGATCATTTGAAATCATACTCGATGTGCACCATCTAGATGTTTTTCTAAAAACCAGCTGTTCTGTGTGTAGTTGAAGGTAATGTTCTGCTAACTGCTGTTAGCCGTCTTTCTGGAGCTGAACTCAGTCAGAACTTCCCCTCCGTTCATAATTTGGTTTGGGTCGCGGACTGAGCGTTGCAGCCCAGACCTCCAGCTCTCCCCCTGCTCCAGGAGAACACCAATGAGTCCTTCACATGTGGAGGGGCTGCTGATCTCCTCTGAGGTGCTCCTCGGTGGGGAGGAGCACGGGGCCGTGAGGTCGGGTGAGGAGTGTTCAGATATCCCATCTCTTTCAATTTCCTGAAGATGCTTTTATCTTTTTTTTTCTCTCTGGAGGGGGGGGGGTGTCAGGCCAGGCGCACAAACCCCCACGTGCACGCGTGTGCACGCACAGGAGGAGATAAGTGCCCGTGAATGTTTTCATTTGTTCTGTGTCAGCTGTGCCGCAGTCATTGTTTTAAGAATCTCCGGGTTTTATCCGCTCCATCAGCGGCTGCGTTTCTGTCTGAAAGTATTTCTCTTTTCTTAATGTAAGTCTCTTCATACAGCGATAAACTCCGTTCCTTCAGTGGGGAACAGCAGAGGTCGTGTCGCTTTAGCAGGAGGATCTGAGCACTATTGCGGCCTTGGAACCAGTGGCTGTAGAGTGCACGCCATGTCTGAACGCTCTGTCAGACCCACCATGAAAGATGGGGTAGAAACCACAACCATAACTGTGTTAGACTATGCTCACCTATCCCAAAAGGCTACAAAATGCAGCGACCTAAATGCAGCAAGTGGTTGTGTGCTGGCAGCTGCATCTTTACACGCCGCGCAGCGTTTTAAAAAAATTCACAATTTTATGGCATTCGGACAAATTTTTTGACATCGGCCGGTGGCTGCCCAGGCTCATTTGGAGTTGGCGTGGTGGCAGTCCATTGACGGCCAGGTGGCAGGAAGGCAGGAGTGCAATAATTGACTGCCAGGAGGGTCTCCAAGGTCCCTAAAACTGTCTGCCGATCAGCTGGTTTTAGACTGCCACCTTCCAGCCACCGTCCAATTGTTTGAAATCATACCGCGCGGCTGGCAGCACTTGATATGGACAGCCGCCGTCCAGAGACATTTACGCATCGTCCAGTCAGAGCTGCTGCTGGCCGGCGATCCATCTGCCACCGCACTGTGGCCGCCTAGCTGTCGCCTGATTTCACAACGGCGTCATCCCCAAAACCTGACCGTCGCTGTCTACATTCATGACCACGCCACCGGTTTTCAAAAAAAATCAGGCGGAGGCATTAAATCTTGAACATTCTGCTGATGCCTCCCCATCGCGTGGCGGCGGTTTGTGACCGTAGCATTAAGCACAGTTTTCCTGCAGCCGTTCAGAACAGAAACCTTCAACTAGTAAGAGAAGAGAAAAATGTTGGAAATGGCTCTTCGGCGTCATCCATTTCCTGAAGATGGCCGCATACCCCTGGACACACTTAATCAGGAAAAGGGCACACCTCCAAGTATCCATTCTTTTGTAATGGCATTACAGCGCACAAGTAAGATTTAGAGATCCCTTAATGTGGCAGAGTCTTCTGCATAAAAGTATATACAAAGGTTAATATTGCAATAATATGTTCCTGGAGGGCATTGCAATCATTATCTCTCTGGTGGTATCAATTAGAAGCACTTTACTGCAGGTAATGACTAAGATTCCGGTACAAAATGACATTATTATTATTATCCTCATCTATAATTTCAGAGTGGATACACAAGACGTGGAGGAAAAAAAGAAAAGCATAAGTTCAACCAGAGGTAGCCTTAAAAGTGAGAGGACTTTTATTGTGGGAGTTCAGGAAGGAAACAGGCTCATTGGAGTGTGTGTGCATGTGTGTGCATGTGCACACAAAAAAGTGCACAAAGGCGTGTGCACGTTACAAAAAAGCTGCGGCCTCTTTACCAGTTTACTCAACCTGGAGGTCCGTTTAGCCTTCATAGCGGTTTGTAATCGCTCAGGTCGCCATCGGAAAGGAAACGTCCCAACCACAGCGAAATGTGGGACCAAATGATCTGCGGTTGGAATTTTACACCTGTAGTACAAATGCGTGCATATCACGCCATTTAACCTGAACTTTTTTGGAGCGATTTGAACATGCGATGGCGGAGCAAACTCGATCCTGAAAACTGCCGTTTCCATTTTCCAGGATTGCTATCACACTCTCAGAACAACAGGAGCTTGACTTCATTTTATTCAGTTCCAAAAGAAAACATTTTCACTGCACATTTACTTTCTATAAATTCATTTTACATACCATGAAGACATACCATTTCAAATTTGCCTTTTATTTTAGTAAAGTTATTTTGATCTGTTGAGGCTTTTGAGGATGTACTCAGACTAGTGGACCCTGGTCCGGCACCAGAAACTTGGACCCATTTTTCGAGGTGGTCTGTGTTTATTTCCAATCAGACTGAGCTCCAGTTCACTTTGGGTTTCCACAGTCTGCACAGACTCCATGCTCAGAGCGGATGTCCCTTTTAAAGATGCTGGAAAGATGCAAATGACAGCAGCAAATGTTCCTGTGAACCTGCTCCTGCACTTGGACCGAATGTTGGCTCTTCTGGGTAACATTATTGCCATTTTGTCATCAGCCGAACATAATGACACAACTAAACCCAAAACAGACATTTATGGAGACACATTTTACAGAATTTCCTTAAAAATACTTGTCATGACTGTTATCTGTTTATCATTGCTTAATGAGACAATTTGAACAGTGTTTTGGTTTTTATTTATGCTTTTTACTTATATTTTAAAGATTTACTTCAGTTTCTGAATTTCCACTCCCATCATCTTTTGATTTATTGTGATCTTCTAATTATGAGGAAGTCGTTTTTAGCCCAAATCAAAAACTCTGTGTTGTTTTCTAGGACATAGTTTCTGCAGAGCGGCAAGAGTTCGTTAGAAATTCACATCTGAGTTGTGGACGGGACCGTTAGTTCAGAGCAACCCCGCCCCCCCTTGCCTTTCCTATTGGTGAGAGCTCTTTGTTCACACACTCTACCACTCGCTTTTAGCCCCTCTCCCAACCCCAACCCTGATATTACAAGAGAACGTCACAGCTACAGGCTTTCTCCAAAAGCGTTTTTCATCTCCTCCTGATTCACAACGATGTGACAAAAGAAATACTCAATTTTAATCTTAGTTTTCTTTATATTTGTCCTCTTTCATCAGAAAAATGCAACTAGAACATGTTAGAAATACAATTATCATCGGAGTGGGTCTTGAACTCCTAAAACCTCG
>BSAI01000104.1:28049771-28061044 GCA_036245035.1 Adrianichthys oophorus
TGTGACGGAAGACTGTGACGGATGAATGTGACGGAAGACTGTGACGGATGAATGTGACGGAAGACTGTGACGGAAGACTGTGACGGAAGACTGTGACGGATGACTGTGACGGATGAATGTGACGGAAGACTGTGACGGAAGACTGTGACGGAAGACTGTGACGGATGAATGTGACGGAAGACTGTGACAGATGATATGTGGACACTGCCTTCATGGGCCTTCAGCTGCATTTGCTCTTGACCACAAACCTCTGAATGTACTGTGGGAGAGGGCTGGGTCACATGAGGTCAAGCTGATGGCTGACCTACAGTTCAAATGCAAAGTGAACTCACCTCCTGGTCCAGCTGTCTGAATGGAGATATCCAAAGACCTGAGCAGCACCAGGCTGACGGCTCTCAGCATCACTTCATCTCCTCTCTCCACTCTGCCCCCCCCAGGGAAACCTTCTGCCTCCAAAGAATGTGTCCGACTCCACCTGGATGGAGCTGAGCCAGCCGCCATCCACGGCCGCCAGCACGCTCTGGGCCACATGACCAATATCAGAGCTTGGGTTGGTGGAGGACCTTCCTCCCACTGTGGTCCATTCTTCTCCTGCTTTGTGTAGGAGGGCTCGCTTCAGCAGCAGCAGAGTTCTGCGCTTTAGAAACGGCTCGAATGAGCAGCTGACCACCACCAGGAGGCCCGGCCACGGAGCCCAGCCAGGGCCCGCTTTTTCCCCACACTGAAGACTAGACGCCATCAAAACTTCCAGCAGATCCAGCAGGAGGCAAAGCGTGGTTCCTCGCCCTGGCAGATGTGATGCTGCACTCTCAGGAAGCAGCGCTGAACACAGAGCAGAGATGCTCGGCTGAAGTTCTGCCAGCAGGTTCTCCAGGACCTCTGAGGACAGAACAAGATCTTCTGCATAAAGCTGGACTCCATCCTGCATGTTTGACTATTTTCCATATAAGAAGCAAACAGGATTGTTTTAAATAAACTTCCAGGATGAATAATGAAACCATATAAACATCATTTTTCACAAACGACGGTTTAAAAGAACATTTTTACCATAGTGATCTTATTGTGGGTTTTTGTTGCATTTGTATGCATTAATTTGTATACAAACTGTTTGTGATTAACTGACTGAAAGGCTGCACAGAAGTCTGTGTAGGTGGCATCTGTCTGATAACCGTCAGAGACGGAATGCCAGGAAGAACAGAGGGAAGTGGCGAGGTTGGTGACACGAGTGCCCAGGGAGGACAGACAGGAGAAAAGAGCTTAAACAGGTTTGTTAAATACAGTTTTCTCCAGTACTTCACTAAAAATGGAAGAAGAGAAAGTGAACGGCCTCCACCTATGAGACACCGTGTGTGGCCTCCGCCCATCATTCCAGGTTCCTCTGGCTGTACTGTCTAGGTTCCAGCGCTCCGGCCCTGATGACATCAAGTACTTTGGGAACAAAAACATCCATCCTGGACTTCCGTAACACACTGGACCCAGCAGACGGCTCTTCTCTTTTTCCCTTCAGGGCCAATCAGCTTCCTCCATCTACCCCTGTCTGCCTCCTCTCCTCTAACACCAGCTTCCTTCATGTCTTCCTTCACTGCATCCATGAACCTCCTCTTTGGTCTTCCTCCACAACACATGCTGACGTATACTAAAGTCTATGCAGTATGTTTCACATGTGCAATGCAAAAGCAGTGATTTCTGACCTGCTTTACCCTCAGGTTTGGACAATCGTCCATTCTGACCCCTTCCTATCCCAGTTCAGGCCCAGGGTTTCCATTTGCAGTGTGAACAGGTCATTGTGCCTTTAATTGATGGCATTGCTGCAGCTCCTTGGTAATTCTGAAAGTTATCCCACCAACAAAAACTGGGCCAAGCGTTGGGTGTTCACAGTCTTTCAGCACCACTGAGGTTTTGGTATTTCTGAGCGTGTTTGGTCCAATAATGCCGACTAAAATAATGTTCTTTAAAAACTCTGATTCAACTTTGACTTAAAGAAATATGTGTGACAGTTTTACTATTACTCTTGGTGGATTGTTCAGAGTGGACCTTTCCCGCTCTGTTGCTCTTATCTAAACAGAACCTGGGCTCCACGCTCAGGTTCTGGGGCAAAACGCTGAGGTGAGCTGAGCAGAACCACGCTTACCTGGTGGAGCTCCTGTGAGAAACTTCTTGCAGACGTCAGTCATAGACCACAGACAGGAGTCCAGCTCGGGTCCAACAGAACCGCTGAGGAAGGTCTGCTCACAGGTCCGATACCAGGTGGGGGGGACTCCTTCCTGAGAAGGAACAGGACACATGCAAACGTTATTGTGATCTCCTGAAGATGTTCTTCACACAACAAGAAACGCTCTGCTTGGAACCAGAGTTCTTACCCCCCTCCTGATCATCCTGACCACCCAGCATGACGCGGTCTTTGCAGCCAGGTGCGACACCAGCGGGTCGCTGGACTGGAACTGCCCCACCTGTGGAAGATCTCTGGTGTCAGATTTTCCTGAACGCAGCAGCTGAGCTGGTTCACTAACTTCCAAAGGCTCTGGGGTTCTTATGGTTGAGTTATGAATGTACCATCATTTTCTATGACCAAGGTATAGAAGCTGGACAGCATTATCCAGGGGGAGGAGTTATTCTGTATCCGTCCTTCAGACTGATCAGGCTTTTTCAGTCGGAGGCACTGAGGGTCTCGGGGTCAAATCAGGTCAGAGCATGATAAATGTCTACAGATTAACTAGGAAATACATTTATTACAATTTTACAAAAACTATCAGAGAGAGGGGAAAAATTGAATTGCACCAAGGCTCATAACAATACAGAATACTGGGTATCTTCTAATAGTAGCCCTGCTGTTTATTCCAAAAATGTGGCAGCCGGCCCAGAATTTCCTGGAGACCGGCGTTTCCTCCATCACAGACAGAATGGTGATGGTTCATTAGTTCATTTTGTGGTGAAATTCGGTCACAAATGCAGACAACAGCACATGAACATTTCAAGAAATGATGAAAACATTGTTTTCTGTTCTGATAAGCACTGCTGTGAGCATTTCCTTTCCGTCTTTGCTCAGTGATCCATGTTCAAACCAGTTCCTCTAATTCACTGCTCCCTGTCTCTGCAACTCCACCAGAAAATAGTTTGCTCCTTTTCCCGCAGTCGTCTTCTTCCGCCATTCTCGGATACGTTTAGGATCCACCCCAAAATGCGGTACAGATTCCTCACCGGAATGTTCTTTGGCGTTTGCCACAGCACCAAGTTTCAGCGCTAAATCAAATGAGCGTTTCTTGGCCATCGCTGCACAGACCACAGACACCCGGCGTCTGCACGGGTCTTTGACAATTTCCTAAATGTTAATGGTGTATCCTTAGGCTATACATATAATGAAGCTTAAGGGAACCTGCATCTGTTCTTTGAAGGAATTTGTTCTGAAATGTTTAGAACAAATTGGCTTTCCCCTTCAGGAGCCAATCAGCTTCCTCCATCTATCCCTGTCTTCTGCATCCTCTAACACCAGCTTCCTTCATGTCTTCATTCTCTGCATCCATAAACTTCCTCTTTGGTCTTCCTCTGGACCTCTTTCCTGCAGCTCTAGACTCAGCATCCTTCTACCAATATCTTCACCGTCTCTCCTCTGGACATGACTGAACTATCTCAGTCTGACCTCTGACTTTATCTCCAGAACCTCTAACATGTGCTGTCCCTCTGATGGACTTATTCCTGGGAGTTCAAATATCAGTGACAATAAACTGATTTTGAATTTAGAATAAACACATTTCCTACAGTGACATAACTTTCCAAATAAATGAAATGATGTTAAAGTGTTTAGTAAAATGCATTCAAAGAAGAACAGTTCTCTGAACGTTTGGGTCCGTTTCCTGAAGCTCCTCCCTCTCGACCTGCAGAACACGTGAACTCACGAGCTGCTGCAGCAGATGCTCCTCCCCGAGAATCCACAGAAGCTCCTCCCAGAACCGAACCTGACCCGCCGCCAGCGTCCCGGCGTCCAGCACGCGCACGATCTTCGCCACCAGCGAAATGCTTAGGCACGCCAGCTCCCACGCGGCGCACTCACGCGCGCAGGACAAAATGACTGAGGCCAAATGGGCGGCACTGTGTTCCGGCACGCACCCGCTGAGGAGGCACGCGCTCGTGCTCGCTAGTGCGTTAAACGGCTGAGAGGGGGGCTCCATGCTTCTGGGGCGCGCGCTCAAGGTCCTCGCGGGGCGCCGCGGTTCTCTCCCCCCGATCTGTAACTGCTACCCGATCACTCTGCGCGTGCGCGAATATGACATCACTTCCACTGAAGCATTTTAGATCAGAGTCTGTGTCCTCGGATGTTTACATCAATAATTTCTTTGAATGTTTATAATAATGGAAAAGTCTGAATGTTTTAAAAAACAAAGTAAAAACTAACATTAGAGAGCAGGACCACACGGCGCTGCACTGGACTACAAACGGACTACAAATGCTTTCTTCTTCTGCTTCGTTTACTACCCACGTTAGGAAGATACACCGCCACCTACCGACACGTCCCTGCTCCGGTACATGTTACGATCCAGTCTGCAGCAGAAGGACATGAGTGACAGCGTGAAACGCGCTCACTGCTGCTCTTTTCCCGCCGCCAACATATGAAAAATAAAACCATCAAACAGAGAGAATGACGCCAGGCCGCGTGTCCGTCACTCTATCACTGTGGTCACTGTGGTGAGTCAATCTTCACTAACTTTAGTTGCCTATTTAAAAAAACATGTACTTCATAATATAGCCTGTCTGGTAATGATAATGCAGAGATGAAAATCATGTTTTTCTAACTGTAACTGCTCTGAGCTGCATGGAGGCCCTTACAGCCTCAGTCACGGGCCCCTTCATTACAGACTGTGGGTTTTCTGGTTTCCCGGGTCTGCACATCCACGTGATCACAGGTGTGTCTTTCAGAGGCTGTTGGACCACTTTAAGGGCGTTGTGAAAATGTGCGTTTGTCGCGTGCGTGGGAAATGGATCGTGAAGTATTTGTAAAGACACGCCGCACTATAGTCATTACTGAAGTGCATGCACATTTAAAAAATAAATATTTAACCTAAAATTACACTTTTAGTTTGTAAAGTCAAATATAAACAAAATATTTACCGTAAAATAAAATATTTGGCTTTAACTAAATATTTAGGTAGTAAATGACAGCGTCTCAGACACGGGGCTCTCTCCCGACCTCTGGTCACCAGTCACGGGGACAGCAGGTGCCGCTGCCCGCTGGACCATTCTATAAAGTCGCAGACCAAACGGTCCGGTGAGCTGATCAACCATCTCCGCTCTGTGGGTTCACGTTCGCCGTGAGACCAGACCAGAGCGGGGAGGGTCACCTGCTCGGGAGAGAGCCCCGTGTCTGAGGCGCTGTCGGGGGCGGGGCTGCAGAGATGAACTGTTTAATTCTGGAAAATGTTTTTATTTTTAAAGGACATGTATGGCGTCACATCTTTGCCATTAATTGAAGGTGATAACTGAGTGAGCTCAGTTAACTGTGATAACTGAGTGAGCGTATTTTACAACTGCACCGCGCAGTCCAAACTGAGCGCGCTCAGAGCTCTCACCGAAAAAAAAAAAACGGCGGATGAAACGTGGATTAAAACGTCAAGGAACGACCAAGAACAAGATAAAAAAGTCCAGCAGTTTTTTTGTGCTTTAAATTTGACTCATGTGTAAATCACGTTATTAGGTAAATATACATGGAGACTTTAGTGACCGTCGGTTGGGCGACATTACAGATTTAACGAGAACACCTTGCTTTACGTAATAAAAATAAATAAATAAATGAGGAAGGAGAGCACTATGAAAAAACGGGGACAGCTGCTAAGCATGATCTTAATGAACTCAAAACTATGTCTGACACACCTGAATAAGATATGACACAATTTAACCATCATTTATTATTCTTTATAAATAAAATAATTAACATTCATAAATGTTTCATATAGTAATGTTTATTAATATCAGCTATAAAAAATACTGTGAAATTATACTGAAATTATTATTATTAACTGCCTGCTTATGGCCATTCCTCCTCTTTGAGCACCTCGGGGGTCAGGAGATGGTGTGTCAGACGTATTTTTGACGTTTGTTGAGATCATGGTTAACCCGTTGTTTTTTCATAGTGGTCTCCTTCCTCAGCTGCGTTCCAGCAGCTACACCGGCGTTCCGGTGGCTACACTAGCCGCCGTTTTTTTTTATATTAAAGCAGATTTTAAAAAAATTAAAAAAGCCCCTACCAGTTGCCTCACGGATTTGACCAGAATTTTGGCCAATCAGATCAACCAGAAAGGTTACTGCCCCCTGAGTGACAAAAACACCCCCTGAAACTGAACAAGCGAAGAAAAAAACTGAGCGCGCGGGTGAGAGCTCTGCGCGCGCTCAGTTAGGACTGCGTGGTGCAGTTGTAAGATACGGTCACTCAGTTATCACATACGCGCCCTTCAATTAATGGTAGAGATGTGACGCCATAGCAAGTGTTGTAAAAAAACATATTCAGACTTTTTTATATTAATTAGCCGGCACATCTGTTTTAGAAAGCTGGAAAATGTCAAGTTTAACCAGATCTTATTCGCCGTCTAAGTTCAGAGCGGCTGATCAGAAAACTCTGATAACCCAGCATTCTAGTAGCATTTAAACGCATCACTTACCCAGGAATCTGGGAGACGTGAAAACAGTCTCAAATCAGATTTGTGTGTAAATGCGGTTTTGTGTGTGTGTAACAAGGGATTAATACATATTTTTTAAAGATTTGTGCGTGTAGTTAGTTTCAAGCTGTTGTAATTTTAAGTTGTGCATGTGTACATTCTATTTAGTATTTTTTTAAATTTTGTAATTTTTGTACTCATGCACAAAATGTATTTTATGAGTGACAAATCAAAATTACGCACGCACAAATCTAGATAAAATTATATTTTGTTTTTTTAAAAGGTGATAAAATGCAGTATAGTCATCAAAGTGGCTGTAAAAAAAGAGGAAAAGGCAAAGCGAAAGAAAGAAATTTGTTGCCAAACTTCCAAAAGTGCTGGAAGACAAAATAGAAAAAAGAACAGATTCTAAGTCACTCAAAAATAAGATAAAAATGTCAAGAATGAGAAAAGGCAAAGGGAGGGGAAGACAATGCTAAGTTTATAAATGTTTGTATATTTTTTATGATGCCACTCCATATGCGTAAGCAACTGTTTAATTCCTTCATTTTAGTATTTTACCTTCTTTAGTAAAACCTGAGAAATAAAAAAGACAGATGATCTTCGTTTGCTCCTACTAGAAAGTGAGTGATTCATAAATTTGCACATTCAATAAATTTAATGTTTTTCCCAATAAAACATAATGGAGATAAAAGACATGTTTAATATTTTAATGTGACTTCTGTTTTAAAATACTTATCAAAACATTTGGACTTTTGACATTCATGCTGTCTAAAAGTGGACCAGTAAGGAAGTTATTAGATGTTTTATCCACTAAGGGTTTTAAAATAAATGAATAAAAACAGCTGCAGAGGGCCCCTTGTTATGGTTCATCTGAGGCCCGGGGCCGCCCAATGTGCTCGGTCCACTACTGAGCGTGAAGACCAGCGCTGACGAAGTTGGAACAGAACCGATTGATTCCAGAACTGTGTCTGAAGCGATGAAGACAATGAGACTTGTCTCTACAGCCAGGCTGCTTTAAGTCCAGCTAGAGCTTTAGATCACATGACTACATGTCTGCCCCAGACCACGCTGTAGATCAGGGGTTTCAAACTGAATTTTCCCAGTGGCCGTTGGAGGCAGGGTATGGCTGAGGGTGGGCCACATCAGGAAAAACATTATTAAAAAAACTTAAACATGTGACAAACACAATCAATAGCTCCGACCGCTGGGAATCGAACCCTGGCTTCCCGGGAACACGGGTTATCAGTCCTCATTAATGTCAAAGCGTGGAGCTCTTATTCTGAAAGAACAACGACCGGAAGCAGTGGCGTGCAGCTTCTTCCGCTCAGACTTCGACATTGAATCCCAGCATTACTCTGGGAGAAGAGCCTTCAGGGGGGCCGCAGTGGCCGCGTGCGGGTCCCGCTGGACCCCTGAGGTGGACCCCGGTTCAGCGTCTCAGCGGGGGGAGGGGGGAGGTCGGGCACGCGCAGGTCCGCGGCTCCCTGCTCGTCGATTGGCTGAAAGACCGTAAGTCTTTGTTTTACGGTGTTTCCTATGAGGATTTACCGAGACTTCCAGACACTTTGAGCAAGGCTTTCCCTCCAGTGGCTGGGAGGCTGCAGAGAGCCACTTCCCAACACCCGAGATTGTTTGTTTGTTTGTACAGTAGTGTGTGTGTCTGCGTGTGTGTGTGGAGGGGTCCTGGGGGGGTGGAGGGTCCTGATCCGGAACCACATTCCCCACAAACATCAAACATGGACCCAGTTCGGTTTACTTTTGTTTATCATTTGTTTACGGCGGTAACCACGGTAACCTGCTTCTGCTGGTCCCCACACCTGTACCTGTGGGGAGGGAGGGGGTGGGGTCTCCACAGGTACCTCTGGATTGGCTCTGATGTTTGAGGCCCGAACAGCTGAACTCCTTTCAGATTACACTCTAAATGTTGATTGTTTAGAGTAATGTTTTCTGTTCTTGTAAATGTAAACACACGATGACATCATTACATGATCATGTAATGACATCATCATGCTGCTGCTCTCTGTTCAGCTGTGAATGAAAAACATCAAACTGTTGTCACTGAAATGATGCAAAACTGACTGAAGAGAACGGCGGTCAGTCTTTGACCCAAAGATGCATCCTCATCGTCGTCATGGTCAGCGTGCTAAATATCTGCTGACTTTCATTATTTTTCACTTAAAAATGAACATGTCTGCGTTCATTCTGAACTTTACAGACTCCTCTGGGTTTACTCAGACCAGAACTTATGTTTGGTTCTGTACTATGTCGTACTGTGTTGACCCATTGTCCTCTGGTAACCAGTGTGTTCTTTTGTGGGATGTTGGTGGCGCTCAGGGCGGGGAACCTCTGAATAAAAAGTTGCAGGTTCACTTCCTGCTCTGCCCATAGATGGCATTACCAGTGGTCTATCTTAACCAATCCTGTAGCATGTTGGCTGGTCCTCCTGGGTGTCAGCCGCTCCACGCCTGCGTCATCTTTGGATCCCACAGTGGGGCTTTGCTCCACGTTTTCAGTTCCTCCAGGGTCTCTGTGGAACATCTGCTGAAAGTTCTAGATTCTGGAACCTGGAGGACTGTGGTGGAGCTGCTGAAGGTTCTCGTCCTCTGTGGTTGGGATGCTAACATGAGCGTTTCCTCCTAAATCCACGTTTTTGAAAGAATCGCCCCTTCTCGTCGTGGTTCTGTCTAGCCCCAGCCAAGTTCTGTCTCAGGTGTTCTGGACTTCAGTGGTTCTGTGAATAATCGCTGAATCGATGCAACAGGATGCTGAACCATCACTGCAGAGGGGGCGTGGAACTCCAGGATGAGCTGCAGATTCAGGCCGCAGTGGCTGCAGGAGACGTCTGCACGGTCAGGAGGATGCTGGAGCAGGGCTACTCCCCCAGGATACGGGACGCCAACGGCTGGACGCTGCTGCACTTCTCTGCTGCCAAAGGAAAGGAAAGATGCGTTCGGGTGTTCTTGGAACACGGAGGTTAGAGGCTTTTTTTGGCTCTAGGGGGCAGTAATGTCCCTGCCTTTTAGTTTGAAGGCTTCCAAACTTGACATTGACCTGAGAGTTCAAGTTTCAAGTGGAGTGGTGATGGTCTGACCTCCAATGGAAACTCCTTTGTTAGAGCCAGTGGTGTCAATAGGCTTTTTTAAAGGGGGCTTCAGCCCCCATAAATAATTTAGGGAAATTAAAGTTTGGTTTTTTTGTAAATATTTTTTAACCTATTCATTTTTTAATGCAGAAATATTCAGCATAAATATGTTAGTTTAAATAAATAATAGTATAAACCTCTCAGTTTCTGATCATAAATCTTTTGGTCCCGTTTACTTTACAGTGTTAAGGTCGTGTCAGTTTTTTGTTATCCAATCCGTTCCAGTTATTCACAGGGAACACCCATCATACTGAAACTCCAGTCCACGTTTTCACTGTGACTGTGCACTCTGCTACATCAACACTTTTTGTACGTCAATGAGCTACATTAGTGGACACACAGCAAGACAAGTTACACAACATGGATATACACAAGTTTTTCAAGAAAGTAAGCCTTCATCACAGCTGGTAGCAACAACAAGTTAACTCCAGCTAACAGAAGAGTTCCATGTAAATAACAAACCAGGTGCTCCGCATTTTGATAAATACAAACCTGGCTAACACACTAAGTTAAATTGTTTGCATGATGAGGATTTCTCTTGTTTTAGTTTTCAAAAGTCGAGCCGAGTTAAAATCGGTGGAAATAATAATAAAACACATTAAAATTACTCCTTCATCTCTAATATTATAAAAGAGTCACAGGCAGTAAGAGGAGAGACCTCTACCTGAGAGGTGAGTCCAAGATTTCACAGGATGGACATTTATGATGCAGACAGTCTGATTAGAATTTGAATGGAACTAATAATGGATAGGAAATATGAAACATTTCAGTCGTTCTGCACCATATGAGACTTGTTTAATTTGCATTTCATATGATAAACTAGAAAATTCTCCTCAATAACTTGAACAGTCTGGAGTTAGAGTAGTGGCACGGACGTGGAGAAAAAGTTATTGAACAGAAAGAAACAATATGCTAACATTAGGCAATTTGCATCTACTATTATGGAAATTACTTGTGGTGTCCCTCAGGGCTCTGTATTAGGACCAAAATAGTTTAACATGTGCATAAATTATATATTTACCATATCTTTTTATTCAAGTTTCTATTATTTGCAGATGACACTCATATATTTTACAGTGATGATAATTATAATAATCTTATTAGCACTATAATGAACTATAAATTATTTTTAAAATGGTTGGACAGCAATAAATGATCATTAAATGTAAATACAACAAAAACAGTAATTTTAGGTAATTATAAAGAACATTTCGAGCAACAGTTAAGAATAAACAGAAAACCAATTGAAACAGTCAAAGTGATTATGTTTTAGGAATAATAATTAATGCTAAACTTTCTTGAAAAAAAAATCAGACAAATAAAAATAGCAAACTAGAAAAATCTTTCAATAATAAATAAAACAAAATATTTTCTTGAATACTTTTCACTACATGTATTAAATAGCTGCTTGGTCCCTCCCTGCAATGAAATATGGCAGAATAGCTATAATTCTTCATTAAAGCAATTATACATATCACAAAAAT
>BSAI01000104.1:28077470-28090546 GCA_036245035.1 Adrianichthys oophorus
AGCAGTAGATCCTCCTTCAGCAGTAGATTCTCCTTCAGCAGTAGATCCTCCTTCAGCAGTAGATCATTAAACAGCAGAAAATCATCCTTTTATTTGAGATGTTTTTAGTAGTAGATAATTTTTTAGCTGTAGATCCCTCATAATCTGCAGTGGGTCCTATACTGTTAGCTGACCGTCTTCCTTTAGTTGTAGATCTTGTCTTGACATTTTGAATCTGTGTGTCGTAGGCAACATTGAGATGGCTTATTTCCTGGTGGAGAACGGAGCTACCTTGTCGTCCTACTCTCTAATAGATCACTCTGCCTTCAGCAAAAATCTCCTCAGACTCAGGCTGCAGGAATCAAACAATTCCAGTGGAGATCCGGTGAGTGTCGTCATGCACTAGTTGTGTGAATTCAAATGTAATAGGTTTTGAAAGTGGAAATGTAACAGTTAAACTGATGAAAAGCTAAAGCGTTTTGAACCCTAACCTGATCGGAAATGTGAGCGCCTCATCCGTCTTGTATTTGAGCAGTGAAACCTGGTTCTACTTCACCTCGCGTTGGTCAGGATGGGGCTGTGCCTCATTGGAGAACATTCAAGCAAATGGATCTTCTGCTGACAACATCATCCTGAACTCATCTGCTGTTTGCTTGTGAATGTGCAGGCTGTCACTGTGTGTTGGGGGGGTCTGCAGCTGCCGTGGTTGGAGCTGGACTGGCTTCTAGATGTCTCGTCTCGGATCGTCCACCTAGACCTGTCCTCCAACAGACTTGCTGCTCTGCCCTCAGTGGTTCCATGGGGTCTAATCCGCCTCACCACTTTGGACCTGTCTAACAACAAACTAAAGGAGCTGCCTGCTGCTAACAACTCACAGGATGTCATCTGCTCCAGGTGCATGAGGCCCCTCCCACTCACGGCTCTGTGCTTATACAGCAAACATTTTCCTAAGTGTGGCTCAGTTCACACGCACACACATACATGCATGTACAAACATACATGAGCGTTTACAGACTTCTTTGGAAGTGGTTGCGTTGCTGAGGATGGTTTGATCGTGGCTTAAGGTGGAGTCTGCCGCTGCTGGTCATTAGGAACCAATAAGATACAGATTTATCCACTGTCTGTCTTTGAGATTGGTCCTTGTGAGCACCAAGCTCCTGAAAGATCTGAACATCTTGAAAGCTGGATGTGTTTCTTTGGTTCAGGGGTTGAGGAGTAATAATGTCAACAACGTATTTGGAAGAAAAGATGCAGGAACTCAGTAATGTGGATGTTTTGAAGCGTTCACACTGTGAGATTGAAACAGATCTGCAGAAATGTTGAGAAGTCCTCTGTTGTCTCGTCTCCTGCTGTAGTCTGCAGCAGATCGACCTCAGTCAGAACCAGCTGGAAAGTTTACCCACCGGACTCCTGCACCTGACCAGCCTGACCAGACTCTGCGCTGCTAAGAATCATCTAACAGTCCTGTTCCACATCCCAGCAGGTACTCACAAACAAACACATACTGACAAAGGAAAAATACAAACTCACAAGGGTTAGGGTTGTTTATACAGCACTGATAATACTCAAGCAATCCAGTGCTGTACAGACAAACCAAATGACTAGAAGAGTAAAGTCATGATTAAAACATCCCAGAGAAACATCCAAATAATAACTAGATCTGAATGACTCCACAATAAGAAGAGTCCAGATCAACCATGTTCACCGTCACACACAGATCTAAAGACAACAGTTTGTAGACTAGACCAGAACAAAGACACTCAGCAGTGACATCACAGGGACTGTGGTGGGGGGGGGTCCTGTCTCACCTTAGGGCAGCATCTCTTTAGGGTCTGCTGGGGCTTCAGCTGTGTTTTCAAAGACAAAAGCTTGCTGTTGTTGTCATGATAACTAATACAACAAAATCCAGTCAGCTGGACACCAGTTCAAGACCTGAAAGTATTAAAAATAGATATGACCAAAAAAAAGCAGCAGACGACCAAATCTTTCTGTCCGTTTCTATCATCAAAATTCTATTTCAGAGCAGTTGTTGATGAATCTGAATTTGATGATTTGATTGTTTGTCTTGTGGTAAAAATAGTGTCCATCATGTTCTGAGCTTCACTGCTGAGGTCTTTCAGAGATGCAATCTTCAGCAGACTTTTTCTCTGAAAACAGAGCCGCCGCCGCCATGGCGCTCTCTGTACAGCATCTAAAAAAACTCCTCAGAAAAACGTCTTTTTTTAAAGTAACGTGCAGACATTTGAGCCAGGTCAGGTTCTCCTCCATGTGTAGTCCATGATTCCAGATGGAATGTCTTTTTCCAATGATCCTCTCTTTAATCTTTAACTGGATAAACTTGTTTTCCATAAAAATGTGTTTTTGGAGGTTGATATTTTAAAACACTACAGAATGATGATGCGCTTTTGCAAAGCTTGTTTGTGGGGATGTGAAATAGATGTTTTGAACATTTGCAGACATCTTTTCTGGTCCTCATTTCAGCACAAACACAAGTGTTTTCTTTTTCTACGAGTGCACACAGATCTACAGGCCTAACCTCTGACCTTTGACACCAATACAAATGATTACAGAAACAAACTGAACAAAAAGGTCTGTCACGCCAAAGGCTTTCAGGTCATTTAATGTAAAGAACATCAGGGGAAACATTATTTTTTCAAACACATTGAAACCGAAAAGAGCTCCAGGGTTTTATGTTTCGCCGTCTGGATCTTCGTGACCTCTGCTCTTTGGTTTTTGACAGACGTGAACTGGGTTGGCCTCCGGAAGGTGGAGGAGCTGGACTTGTCCAATAACTCTCTGAGCAGCCTCCCTGAGACCATCATGCACTGCCTGAAATCACTGCGCAACCTTAACGTCAGCAACAACAAACTGGTCTCATTCCCAGAACCGTGGACCTGTCCTTTGGTAAGCCGCCCCGCCCTGCCCCGTGACACACCTGTGTTCCTCAAACTTTGCAGTTTCAAAGCACCAGACCATTTCTTTGCTTTTTGGATGTTACCTTTAGGGGGCGCCACAGTGAATCATCCTCCTTCATCTAACATTCTCCTCATGTCCTCCTTCATCCATGAACCTCCTCTTTGGTCTTCCTCCTCCTTCCTGGTATCTTCAACCTCAGCATCCTTTTACCAACATCCTCCCTGTTCCTCCTCTCATCTCCACCTGCATTGATCTCCAGAACATCCACCATGATGTGTTCCTCTGATGGATTCCTTCCTGATCCATCCTGGTCTCTCCCAGAGAACCTCAGCATCTTCATCCCTGCTGCCTCCAGCTCTGCTTCCTGTCTTTGAACCAACAGCATGTCTGTTTTCACTGCAGTCTTCTACCTTTGCTTTGGTCCCACCTGAAACTCCACCCGCTCCAACTTGCTCACACACACAACCACGGACATGTCTTTAATGTCTGTAAATAGTGTTCCCTCGTTTATCAGAGTTATGTTCCAAAAACAACCAGAAAAAAACAAATCCATGAGGTAGAATTACAGATGTTTTTAGACTGAAAACCTCCTCACTACACACTTTCTCCACTATTCACAGACAGACATGAACATTTTCACACTTTTCTCTCTTCTTCAAACTTTCAAAGTTCAAACCTTCATAGAAAAATACATCCCGGATTGTAGACTGAAAACAAAGATCTGATTGCGATCAAAGATTCATGGAACTCTGGACAGCTGAAAGCATTCTGTACAGGTGACACGCCATGAAGGAGATTATTGACAAGGCCGACAGCCAATCAGGATGCAGAGCATAATACACATTAAAAAACGGATCTTTAAAAAATCTGCAAAACAATAAAGAACACTTCAGTCGGTAAAATAACAAATCCCTCAGCTGGAGTTGGTCTCATGTCTTCTCCAAGAGGTTTTCTAAATTTGGAGTTGAGAAATAGGAAAACCTACATTATAAAGAAAGCTTAAAGCCTCCTCAGAGGCGTCCCAGCCGGACACGTTAGGATGGAACTGTTCTCATCAGGTAGACCAATCCGAGCCTGAGCAACCATTGATGATCTAAAAGCACAACTTTAATGGGGGTAGTCCCAGTTTGTGCACGTTTCCCATAACTATTGATTATAATTGATTTTAAAAAATCCTTTTTTACACTGAATGCATATGACCTGTCTGGAAGGGTTTTTCTGGAAGAGTTTCTGTGTTTTCTTGTCTGTGTGACATGATCTGATGTTTTCTTCTGTTAATCTGTCGTCTTTTTGCTCTGCAGACACACTGTAAAGCGTCTTCCAACCTGATGGCGTCTCTTCCAGGAACCATCTCTCCATACTGGAGGGCTGAGCTGCAGGAGGTGGACTTCTCTGACAACCGTCTGAAAGAGCTCCCTTTGTACCTGTTTGAGCTGGAGGTGGGACCTTTCCAAGCTTCATGTTTATCGGGTTCACTGTTTTCAGGGCGTAATGACTCCTGGACTGCACAGACATCATGTCTGGGCAGTCAGTGTGCACGTCCACCAATGCTGTACATGGAGCTTTGCAGGAAGTGGACTTCAGGCTGTTCTGCCCTTTGACGACCGTCTCTGACTCACTGAAGAAAGAAGTTTCTAATCTTAGGGTACCAGACTCCAGGCCTTGAGGCCTGGCATCCTGCTGGTCTTTCTGAGGCTGTGTGTTCTACGGCGCCACCTGCAGTCTTCATTGGCGTCATCATATGGGGATGAAGGGTGAGGATGAGGAGTTCCAGAGGTCTAACTTCTTCCTCCTCTCCTCAGGCGCTTGCGTCCATTAGACTTGGTGGAAACCTCATCACAGCACTTCCTGCTGCCGGCAGCTGGAAGTGCAGGCAGCTGAAGAGTCTCGACTTATCCAGGAACCAGCTTGGCAGGTATCTCATTATGTACATACACGTGCACACGTGCACAGTCACGTTTCCTTCTTTTTTGTTTTCAGTGTTTGTAAAAATTGTCTGTCAAACCAAATGTCCTGCAGGAAACAGAATCAGATTTGATTTATTGGGATGGTTCTGATCCGATTCAGGTCAGATCATTCCTGACCCATGATGTGAGGATGAGGCAGGTCTTTTCGGTCCAGCAGCAGGTTCAGGGGGATTTGGTGGTCTGTCCTGGCCTTCAGGTGTAGAGCTGGTTCTTGCTGAAGGATTCTGAGTTGATCTTTAGATAAAGAGGGTTCTGGTGCTGTTCCGAGAAGAGAACTGTGGATTGCTGCTGAACTCATGATGCACTGTTTGACTTCTCTTTTAGATCTGATGGAGGACCCAAAACCAGGAGACTGGCCTTCCTGACTGCCTGGAGCAGAAGGGAGGCTGACCCAGGTAGAAGATTCAGTTAAATCGGACTCTCCAGAACCAGAAGTCATTGTGGTCCTTTTAATGCTAATGGTAACTCTGGTTATGTCTTCAAAGTGAATCCTGTTGAGTTTCCCAGAATCCTGAGGAATTCTTTGGAGGTTCTGTTTTTGAACGACAACCAGCTGGATTCTGTCCCGCCTTCGCTCTGTGGTCTGCACAGCCTCACCGAGCTCTACCTGTCCAGGTGAGCCTCGTACTTGTCTCTCAGGTTCAAACCAGGCTTGTGAGGTCAGCTCCGCATGCAAGTATCTCAGATCCAGAAGTCCAAGCCGAGTGTGCTCTCCAGTCAGGACCAGAACAAGCTGGACAACTGCTTCTGTTTTGGAGAATGCACAACAACCAGCTCAGAGCCAACCATAAGCTCCAGGGAAACATGGGGACTATGACATGTACAAGCTCCTAAACACTATATTATTGTAATCTTTTTCTGTTAAGGAAGAAAAGACAAAGTATTCATCAACAGAAGAACAACAAAACAGAGACTGTAAAAGGAGGCGGGGCCAAAATAAGCACAAACCTAATTCAGCCAACATGACTGTTGAACAGAACAACAAATAAGAAATAAGTAAAAACCTTCTGTGTGTCCTATAAATCCAGTCTTCTTCAGTGTATAGATAGAAGACCAGGACAAAGATCTTTGCAGGATGGAACCGACCTGCTAAAGTTGAGCTGAATGACCTGCAGTCACCCTAACCCTGTCCTCCAGGCTCCTGGCGGCTTTAATGACCTTCTGCTGATCTCTGAACAGCAATCCTGGCATCCGGGAGCTTCCGGTGGAGCTGGGACAGCTCTCCAACCTCTGGCAGCTAGACATTGAAGACCTCAGCATCACCAATGTCCCACAGGAGGTACAAGTGGAAGGTACAGTTTATGTGCACATTTCTGAGGAATGCAGTAAACCTGTAAAGCGCTTTACTGCCTCCTTAGAAGGTTTAAAGGGCTTTACAGTCCCATTCACACATAAACACACACACACACTGATGGGGGCTCTGCTGACCCCAACCATCAACCACCAGGAGCAATGTGGGGTTCAGTGTCTTGCCATGAACACTGCAGGGCAGGGACTGAAACTGTGATCTTGCAGCCAGAGGTCTGCTGCTCTTGCTCTGCGCCGTGACCTTGATAGTCTTTGTGTCAAGAAACCCATCACGTTGCCAGTGGAGACCCTGTGTGAGCCTTAGAGTACGGCCACATACCCAGAATGCCACTGCGCAGCGACCTAAATGCACGTTTTTCTGCATATACTGCAGGTGGCCGTGCAGAGGCATTTTTAATCAGCAGGCGGCAGTCACATTTAGCAGCTGTGGAGGCTTTCAGAAAAAGTTAAAAATTAAACAGTGACATCGGTCAGTGGGCACATTGGGGGGTCGCGTGGTGGCAGTCCAACGACAGGCGGCTGGCAGGAAGACAACAGTGTGATAATTGACTAATAGGAGCGCTTCCAAGGTCCCCACATTGTCTGCTGATGTCAGACACCTGCCGCCTCCCAGCCCCGTGCTGCCGTCCCACTGCCACCGTCTGATTGTTAGGAATCGGACAGTAGCAGCACGGGCACTGGAGGAGGGCTGTGGACATGGCCGGGCCCGGCGATGACCAGACGTCTACTAGACGATCCCGGCCACCCTCCCGGTTAGACCTGCTTGTGAGCGCCGGGCCAATGTTCACTCTGATGCTCATGGGACTGTGGATGCACACTCACTGAGGACCTGTGAGCAATAACCCCACCCTACCCGCCGCGCTCATGCACTGCGACTCCGAGGATCTCCTGTTTTCCTTTTCTTTTGTGGGATACTCACGTAAATGGGGGCGCACTAGTCATGCCCTGTTTTAGCATGTCTGTGATGGTGTGAAACTCGGAGGAGAGAGGGAAAAAGAACTCTGGATCTTTGTTTTTGATGGAATCAGTATGATGTATGTGCACTTTGATTTTGAGAATGGGTGAGCAGTGCGTGAGGGCGCACGTGCGCACAGCCTGCAGAGGGAGCATTGCCCCTGGCAGCTGAACTTTATTTGCTGAAACATTGACGCATCATCCAGTCAGAGCTGCTACCGGCTGGCGATCCGGCTGTGGCCGTCTAGCTGTCACTCAATTTCCCACTGGTGTCATCCCTCCCTGACTGCCGCCGTCTGCATCCATGACCACGCCAACAATTTTCAACAAGACCGGGCAGCGTCAGCTAACCGTAGAAGATTCTGCAGATGCCTCCCCATCCCGCAGTGGCGGTTGCCTAGGTGACCGTTGCATTAAGCCGTCAGTGGGTTCTTGCTTCCAATGAAGGTGTTTTATGTACAGCAACAGTAACTCCTGACTCACATTTCTTTGAGAATCATGGAGTTCTTTGGCTCGGACAGGTCCTGCATCAGTGCTGGCTTTCCTGCGGGCCCAGAACCGGAAGGCAGAACCCTGCAGACATCTGAAGATGCTTGTGGTTGGACCGGCCAGGCAGGGAAAAACGGCTCTGATTCAGGCTCTGCTCGGCGGCAAGGTTTCCCCCTTTACCCACGCAGAGCACAGCGTGACGACCGTCACCTGGGAGATGGAAAGGGGCAGTGCTGGAAAAAGCAATGTAAGTGAAGCGTATCAGACTCTGAATGTGTGAAGTGAACTATAAGAAGATGTTACAGTCTTTCCAACGTTCTAACATCAAATATACTCTTTGCAGAGTTTAGTGCCTTCATTCATGTAAACTTAGGTCTGTGTTGAAGTCTGTGTTGAAGCCTGTGATGATGTCATTGGACAGTTTGGTGCAGATGGCAGCACCTTTCCCAGCTCTGTCTGAATTGGGCTGATGCTCCAGTCTTTAATGCTCAGACTGAGGTTTACAAAAAGTAGACGAGTGTTGTTGTATTTGCTTCAGCACCAGAACTCATGTTGGTTCTGACTTGTTTTCCTGCTGATGCTTCCAGAAGGACCCGCTGGAGTTCAGCGTGTGGGATCTGGGTGGTGCCGCCAGTACCAGCACAGTTAACCAGTGTTTTTTCACGGACAAGTCTCTGTATGTGGTGGTCTGGAATCTGGCGTTAGGAGAGGAAGCTGTGGCCAACCTGCAGACCTGGCTCTTAAACATCGAGGTGAGCTCCATCTTCTCTTGTTGGGCACCAACAGTCCTACAGTCGGCGTGTGAACGATGAGCAAGGAAGGATCTGGAGCAGTCTTGATGTTCTGGCGTGACACTGCGGCTCCGTGTGTTTGCAGGCGAGAGCCCCCAACTCTACCGTGCTGGTTGTAGGAACTCATCTAGATCTCGTTGACACGGAGTTTCGCACAGAGAGACTGGCGACCCTCAGAGCTCACGTCCTGGCTTTGTGCCGCTCCCCTTCGGGGGCTCGAGCTGCAGGTTATCCTGACATCTCCTTGAAACACCTACAGTAAGTCTCGATCTCTGCCTCACATTTGTTGGTTCTTCACTTGGAGGAGCAGATCTCTGTAACTGTGCTCTCTGATGGATTACTCTGAAGGACAGCAGGTGACCCATCGAGGCATGTAACTGGCATTCTGTGCCGTCTGTGACCTCAGATGTTTATGAATCACAACAGATTCAAAGACAGCCTGTGGTGCAGCCATTTGGACTGCAGTATTGATGCAAACCTCTGCCATTCTGGAGAGATTCATAGATGTACTTGAACATGTTACTGTATTCTGGTTACATCAACCTGATTGTATAAAAAGCCCATAATTAAGCCTCAATTTGAGCTCTAATTGTGTTATTATTGAGCTTCTTTAATCTTAATAGTTAATAGTTTCATTGTGTCAAGTACTATATGCAAAGGAGCAAATATTATGTTTAAGAGTAATAATTTAAGTATTCACTAGTGTATGTGGATGGTTGAAGATAAGATATCCTTTATTTGTGGGGAAATTCCAACATTTCAACGAAAAGTACAGGAGAATAGGACAGGAAATCAAGAATAATTGAAAACCTCTAAATTAATCAGCAGAATAATAAATAGCAGTGAATATAAAATGAGAGTATAGGTAAGACAAGTGTTTAGGTAAATGAGTGCTGTATATCTTCCAGTTGTGTCCTGTTTCTAATAGCCGCCGGGTCTAACAGATGTTTGTTACGACCGTATTAGACACCATTCTCTAATAGTGGCGAGACTCCTATAAGACGATTATCCTTTGCTTTATCTGCACCAAAAACCAGCAATTTAGTTTTTCTTTCATTTAAAAATAACTTGTTAATCTCAAACCAACGTTTACATGTAATCAACTCCCTCTCCATTTCTAAAACTAACTGAAAAAATATTTTGACCTGAACAATAGAAATATGAATAATCTGCAAAAATAATAATCTTACCTTACCAAAATCATTCAAAAAACAATGAACAGTTTTGGCCCTGAAACAGAGCCTTGGGGAATTCCACATGTTATTATCCTTTGTTTTTATAATTTACCATCAATTTCAACATCTTATAGTCTTTTTTAATAAATAACTTTGCAACCAGTTCTTAACCACCCCTGTAATACTGCAATGCTCACATTTTTGTAAAAGTAATGAATGATTAATTGTATCAAATGCTTTGCTTAAATCCATAAAAACACCAATGCATTTTCTATGTTATTAAGAGTTATTGCAATATGTTCTGTGAAATCCATCACTGCTCATGATGTTGACCTTATTAACCTGAAAGCCATTCTGCTGTTCATTTCATATGTTGTTATTCAACAAATAGCTGAGTTGTTTAACAAATAGTTTTTCTAATATTTTTTAAAACTCCGGTAGCAATGATTCCGGCTGTATTCGCTCACCACCTTTTGTCACCATTTTTTATACATTGGAATCCCTTTAGCCTTTTTGATATGGAGAAGACGCTGCCGAAAAGAAGCAAACCGTTCCTGGTGGAGGTGCAAAGAAAGCAAACGGCGAATCAGAAGAACTGGTTTGAACATAGATTATTGAGCAAAGACGGAAAGGTGCGCATATCTCCAGGAAAATGATCGGCATGAAAGCGAAGAGGATTTCTGATACGGAGATTGATGAGCTTCACAGAGAAAAGAAACGTTCACAGCCAGTGCTGATCAGAACAGAATACATGTTCTCATCATTTCAGTAAATCCTGAAATGTTCATCTGCTGCTGCTGTTGTCTGCATTTGTGACCAAATTTCACCACGAAAAGGAACCCATTAACCATCACCATTCTGTCTGGGATGGAATAAACGCTGGTCTCTAATAAACGCCGGGCCGGCTGTCACATTTTTGGAATAAACGCTGGGGCTACTATTGGAAGACATATATATGGTACATATTCTATGTCTGACATCTCTTTAGAACAATATAAACCTCTGTTGTTTCTGTTTCTAATGTTCTGGCTTTGATTGCCTGAAATAAACCATTTCCAATTCCAATAATTTTATTATTATTTTTTAGAAATAATAAATACATTTAATAACTAAACAAATAATGTAAATAAATGAAACAAATAAAATTCCTCTCAATCCAAATAAAACAGCCTGAAAGTATCTCACAGTTTGAATAACATCTGCAGGATCTTCAGTTCGTTAGAGCTTCCAGACCCATAATCTCAGGAGTGAGCAATCCAGCCATTGGTCTGAGTCACCTTTCTATGGCAACCACTGTCGCCAATCAGGAGTGAGCTTGTTCAAAGTCCACACCCCTCCACTGAAACTCAATCTGTCAATCAAATGTTCAAGGTGGTGCCAGCGAGCACCACCTGCTCTTACTGAGGCCTCTGATTGGTCAGTTTATAGCTGGAATAAGTTGAACTCCTGAAGAAATGAGGATTAGATGTTAAAAATGGATCTGACCAACAGAATGACTGAGGAACAGCTCTTTATTTCTCTATGGAAGTCTATGGGATTTTGGCTTCTTAGAGCCAGCAGGTACTTCCTGTTTGGAACAAGAGGAGGGAGGGGTCACTCAGTCCAGTTCTCAGATACAGTCAGGGGCTCAGCATCACACTCCCGTACATTAAGGTCAATCATGGACCGATCAGAAGCAAACGAGCTGCAAAACCTCAGATTTTATGAAGCCACAAAGACCAGGAGGAGGGGGGGTTTGGAGTTCAACTATACTAGGACTCAGTTGTGTGCATGTGTCTGTGCACCTGTGTGTTTGTGTGTGTACATGTGCATGTGCTAATGCGTGTCTGTGTGTTCTCAGTGAGGTGTCCTGTAAGACGTCCAAGGGTGTCAGTGATCTGAAGATGAGGATCCAGCAGGTGGCGCTCTCCATGAAGGACAGCAGCTCAGTCTGTGGGAGGAAGCTGGTGGGCCGGCTGGTGAGTCCGCTCTGCAGTGACCTGCCCCCCTCCGGGGTCAGCCTGAACGCAGGATTTGTGGATTCTAGCGCTGAGACACTTTTTCATGGCCTGCTTCCAGATTCCAAAGAGCTACTTGGTTCTTCAGAAGGCATTGAGGGAGGAGAAGCAGCGCCGGGACTCTGACGGGCAGGTCCAGTACCTGACCAAGGCTCAGCTTGATGCTATTATGAGACAGAACTCGGACAGTGACATCACAGACTACGAAGACCACCAGACTGGTACTTTGTGGTTTCACCTAAAAAATGAGAGTAGTGAGCTGGAAGAATACGCTGTTCCGGCTGAGATGAGAAACTCTCCAGTAGGAACAGATCCTGCAGGACTTTCAGATGAAAACTGAAGAATCTTCTCCAAGTAGAACCGTGAAGGCTGCAGGCCAGAGCTGCTTCAAGCTTAGACATGAATGCGCCAGCATCACTGTCGTCTATTCTGTGCTTTCTATGCAGCCATCAGTTTCCTGATGGAGACGGGAACCGTGCTGCACTTTCCCGACACCAGCCGCGGTCTGTGCACGCTCTACTTCTTGTGTCCTGTGTGGCTGTCCGACTGCCTAGTCAAGCTGTTTCACTCTGTGACCAAGAACGGTGTGATTGGAGCCCAAGACCTGCAGGTGAAGAAGCCTCATGTTTTTCTCTCGGCCCTGGTTCTGATGGGACTCTGACCCGAGCTATATTATGTGTGCAGAAGCTGCTGGAGGAAATGGGCTTCACCCCCCACACAGAGGAGCAGTTCATCCAGTTTCTGGCAAAGTTTGAAATCGCACTTCCAGTCGCCAATAGCTGGTAAGCCACTCGTCCTCATCCTACCGGCTCCTTCAGGTTTCTTTGTGGAACTTTCTCAGCCACTAACAGAGACAGAAGCTTTAGAGCGCACATGATGTGACATCAACATCTGATCACATCTGTTCTGGAGCAGCTCCTCCTCCTCCTCCTCCTCCTGCTTTGCTCCCAAAGGGAGGATGTCCTGATCCGATCACAGTTTCAGACTCGATGGAGATCAGATGTTGTTTCCCAATCGCAATCAGACATTTCTTTTTATTATATTGATCAGCTCTGTGTATTTCAAGCTTGTTATTTCAAATAAATGCCCGAGTAGAAGTCTGCATATCATGACCGGATCACCACATTTTATTGCCTTGAAGTGCAGAAAAACATGGCAGCAGTTTGATCAGGAGGCTAACCGCAAGCAAAAAAAAGTCAGATATTCACAGATTCAGGCTTCTGGGCTCGAAAACTTTTCAAAATACATTTAAACTGACAGCAAGTGTCTCTGTTGGCTTGTCTTAATACAAACAACGACATGCAAAGGCATTAACCTCGTTTCTGGAATGCAGTGCATTATGGGATGTTTCCGTCCTGCAGGGACTAACCTAGTTTCTGGAATGCAGTGCATTATGGGATGTTTCCGTCCTGCAGTGCATTATGGGATGTTTCCGTCCTGCAGTGCATTATGCGATGTTTCTGTCCTGCAGTGGATTATGGGATGTTTCCGTCCTGCAAG
>BSAI01000104.1:28098542-28110001 GCA_036245035.1 Adrianichthys oophorus
CATTTACACACAAATCTGGAGACGTGAACAGAGTCTGAAATCTGATTTGTGTGTAAATGCCTTTCTGTGTGTATCTGTGTGTACTTTTTAAAGTGTTGTATGTGTAGTTGGTTTCAAGCTGCTGTATTTGAAAGATTTGTGTGTTTAAATTGTATTTTGTCATTTTTGTACATGGAATACACAACTGCACACAGTTACACACAAAACTTATTGTATTAGTTTGAAATGAAGAATTCGGCTCACACAGATCCACTGAGACTGCTTTCTCTCCAGAAAAGAGGTTCCTGCTTTATTTGTTAATGTGGAAGCAGCAGCACAGGATCCGGGAATGTGTTCACATGTGGGAACCCTACCTGGCCTTTCAGAACGCGGTTTGGGTGGATCTGGTTCCACCTGCAGCCTGCCGTTCAGAGTAGATGATGTGATGACGTTTGCTGTGCAGGAACTACAGCGTGGTGAACGTGGAGAAGGGCCAGGTGGAGGTCAACAGGATGTCCTGTCCAGGCGGCAGAATCAGCTCTCAAATCAGAGTCCAGAACAGTCTGTGGATGGCCACTGAGGTACAAACACATCTGCAGCTCCTGATCTGTGTTACCTGAAGCTGCGTTCACGCCATCGACTCGCCTTCAAGCCGCCACTTCCAAAGAAAAGTCTATTATGAAAGAACGTCAACCCAAAAGTCTGGTCCCTGGCTCTATGTACAAAGTCTGGCGTTCGTTGATCTCGTGCTGGAAGTTGAACCGGCGCGTTCGTGAAACCGCGTTCTTGAACGCGCCACACATGCTGGGTGTGACTGTACCTAAGCGGCATGCTTACCTGTGCAGGAGCAGAAGGTGTTCATCTACAGCCTGAAGGACATGTGTCCGCTCAGCCAGCCCCAGAAACAGCTTTTCGTCCCGGCTATCATCACCTGCTTCTGCCACGTTCCAGCCGGAGAACAGGTGAGCTCGCACCTGCCTTCAAAGTGTTTTATTGACAGAGTTTGATTGAATTTTGCGCTTTCTGACTGACCCTTTTAACCCCGGGATCAGACATCTGTGGAGCTCAGACTCAGCGCCGGCAGCAGAACCGTCTGCGGCTGAGTGATGTCCATTGATCCAAACCTCTAGCTTTCACCTGTAAACTGAATTGAATGAAAATCTTCTGCGTTCCTCTCAAATGAAGCAAAGAGGCTGAGGGTCCGGGCTGAGGGTCCGGGCTGAAGCTGCAGACCTCTTTTTCTGTCTTCTGCCAGAGCCTAGCCAAGGTGTTTGGGGGGATGTCTGATGGGCTGCTGGCTGTCTACAGTCTGGTGAAGGACGTTCCTCTGGAGGGGGAGACCTACCTGTGCTGTCATACCCTCAACAAGACCGTTTTTGGACTGAAGGATTCTGATCCAAGGCAGATCTGCTACCCTGTAAGGGCCATGGTGTTGGTCAGCAGTGGCTCCCAGGTGAGAAGCTGTTGGACTGGTTCTGATGATACCTTTGATATGACCGTGAAACTTACCTGTGCTGCCTTGGTTCTGGCTCATTTGTGGTGCAGCTGTGGTTCTCCAACGGTCCTGGTGTTCTGGTCCTTGATACTGTGAGTCTGAAGGCTGTTCAAAGGCTGGAGCCATACCAAAGTCCATCTTCCATCGTTTCCATGACGACAAGCTTTAGCTTGTGGGGGGAGGAGGCGGTTTGGACTCTGGATGATCATACCAACCAGTTGCTCCTTTACAATGCTGCCTCCTACCAGCTGTGTGCCACCTACTGGTGAGTGGGGTCCTCATGCGTCCAATACACAACACTTCTGCTTCCAGCAGGACGATGGTCCACAAAGCTTCAGAAGTTCTGGAAGGTTTGGGGTGGTCTCCATAATCTGATGACTTTGACCCTCAGTGACCTAGTGATGCGACCTGCAGATTTTAAAGTCCCATTCCAGCTGTATTGGGATCTTTTTCTGAAGTGTTCCCAGTGGTTCTTTCATTCTGATGATGCTAAAATCCAAAAGCGGTGTCTTTGTCTGGGACATAGTTTCTGCAGAGCGGCAGGAGCTCATTGGAGATTCACCTCTGAGTTGTGGGCGGGACTGTTGGCGTGGAAGTAACCCCGTTTAAATCCCAGCATCCTTTTGTTTACACTCTCTCCTGCTAGCTTACAGCCCCTCACACCCGGTGCAACAAAGATGGCATCGATATCAGAGCTATCCAGCCGTAAAGTTCTGATCCAGATTCCATCTCAGACCAGGAAAACAAAGGCGTGCATGGATCTGTCTGTCTGCATGTGGATGCATCAGAATGGGGGGGAGCAGGGAGCTTGTGAGCACAGTCACTGCGTCACAAACCTGAGCTTTTTCTAACCTCTGGTTTAATCTGCTCCTGATTCATCAGGATTTGAATGAAGAAGTGCTCAGAAGCCCAGTTTTAATCTCTAATTCTTTATGTCCTTAGAATTCCATAGATCCTTACTGTCCAGGCCTTTCAACAGACTCTGCTGCTTTCAGGTGTGGGGACAGCAGCCCGCTGCAGGGGGGCTTTTCTGTGCAGCGACCAGCAGAGGGCGCCTCGGCGTCTTCCACCGGTCCGAGCCGCACAAACCACCAAGAACTGGAGCAGAGGAATGGAGAGCTGAAGCTGTTGTTTCATGAAGAAGCTGGAACTCAAATGATCTGGGACTCACTGTCGGAATACTGCTCCATCTCCTCTGCCTACTCCACGGAGCAGCAGGACTCCTGCTGCGCTGAGCCTTCACCTGGAGAGCAGCAGGAATTCTACTGCGACCAGGAGGTGTGGGACTATGTCCCCCCACAGTCCAGTCTCCTCCCAGCAGAACCCGCCACGCCGCAGCTTCAGGCCTTCACGGTCCTGCTGGTGAACCGGACTCTGTGGATCCCCAGGTTTGTGGAAACAAACAGCAGAGCTCTGATTTATGAAGCAAACGGCTTTTAAAGTGTTTCATGAAGCACCAGTCATCCAGACTTCTCAAAGAGCTCCACAGAATGACACGTTGGTTTCTGTCGTCCACTCTCGTCCCGGTCATTCCCATCAGGCCAGATTCTTGACCTGGATAATAACAGGCTAAAAGGTGAACAACAGACGACATGGAAGGAGGCGGTGGAGAGAAAAAGTCCCTCTGAATGCAGAGCCAGACTTGGTATGGGAGGCGTTTGCCACTCCCTGAGGCCACACAGAGAGCATACAGAACCGACATGAGCAGTTTAATTTAAGATCCTTTTATTTTAGACAGAAACTGGACCCTCTTCATCAGTCAGTGATCCGATTTTCACTGTGGTCTCGTGTCCACCACCCTCTTAAAGCGACTGCTCCTCCTGCTGGCACAGAAAACCCAATCAAACCTCTCCAGAAGGCCAACATCTACAAATGTCATTTCCAGAACCAGATTGCACATCCACCCAACCTCTTATGTTAAAAGTTCAAGTCCACCGTACCATCTGCTCATGTTAAAACCATTGACTGTATATAGAGAACTGGACCGAGTGACTCCTGCCGCCCCGGCGTTCCAAACAGAAAGTATCTGCTGATTTGGTTCAAATTGGTTGGAGCCGGAAGTAAATGGGTTTTTCATGGGTGACCTGACACTCACTCGGTCCAGTTCTCTGATACTGTCAATGTGTGAATGTTTTCTTAAAGTCCCACTCTGATCTATTTTCAAAGCATTCTCAGTGGTCTTTTCATTATGATGATGCCAATTTTAGCCAAAAACCTGTGTGGTTTTCTAGGACATGGTTTCTGCAGAGACAGGAGTTCATTTCAAATCACACTGAGGGGGAGACTGCATTGATATCCCATCATCCATTTGTTTAACACTCTCTCCTGCTAGCTATCAGCCCCTCACACCCCCAACCTAACATTAGAGGAGCATCAAAAACAGCGAGCGATACCGGAGCTATCCAGCCGTACAGTTCTGATCCAGATTGCAGCTCAGACAAGGAAAACAAAGACGTTAATGGATCTGTCTGTCTGTGGCGGAGCAGGGAGTTTGTGGCCCCGCCCAACGTATTGTCTACAAATTCTCAACGATTTGAATACAGAAACAGTCAGAAATGTGATTTAGATCTTTTATGTATATGTCCTCCATCGTGAGAAAAATGCTACAAGAACACTGTGTTCATCAGAGTGGCTCTTTACCGTCTGTCATCCTTCTGTCCTTAAGCAGCTGTGTGTTTTCCAGGCGTGGGGGGGGATGTGCTGATCATGGAAATGCAGTCAGAGACCAATAAACTGAGGGGGTGTGTCAAGGCCGTCCTCAGCCCTCCCACTGACTCCTCATTGGGGTAAGATTTCTGTCCTCATCATATTCTGTCAGTTTAAAAATGATAAAACGCTTTAGAAATAGAACAGACTGGAACCTGGATGACGGGGAAACGGGGAGACGTTGGTTCCAAACATCAGATTTTCTCTGCTTTCCTTCATCTGCCCAAAGGCTACAGATTAACCGTGAAATGGCCTTTAGGTTAAATGTCATCCTCTTCTGAGGGGTTTGATGTCATTCTCCTTCAGTGAAAGAGTCCTCTAAAAGGTGAGGTTGGAGGAACAACCCAATGTTTCCAGAACATGTTCTGTTGGACAGAGCTGTGGTCTTCTGTCCATCACTTTCAGGTTTTCACCTCACCTGGATGACAACATGAAGATGGAATGAACTGGTCACAGTTCTGCAGTCCAACTAGCTCTGAAGGACTTGCAGTCTAAACTCCATCAGTGCAGACCTTCGGTTCTGTGAAGAACAACGAACAGAAAAACACTTGAAAAGAACAGATCAAAACAACAGAGAAGCGGTTTATTTCAAGAGTTCTTTGAACCATGAGAAAAAGAGTGTTGGTCTAACCATCCTTTACCTGAGGTTCTAAAGGAAGCCCCCACGCTGACCATAACCCCCCAAACAAAGCAGGTGCATTTGTGTGTCTTTCAGGGTCCTGAAGGAAGCAGCGCTTGTGGCCAGAAACGCAGTGGTTTGTGGCTTCCAAAAGGAAAGCAGGGAGTGGTCTCTGGTTGTGTGGAGGCCCTGGGGTCACCGTGAGCTGGACATATTTTACCGCACCTCTGAAGAGCTGAACCGCCTGGAGTTTGGCAGGAGGCGGAGAAAGTAGACATTTGTGCAGCAGAAAGGCATCTGTTCGGGTCAGGTACTTCTGAACCGGCGCCAGACGGCCCACATCTGGAGTCCTGGCCTCAGATTTGGTCTGAGCTTCTGGATGTGGAGATTAAGCTGGTTTTGGCCGGTGCCATCGGTGCTCAGAACTCTGCTTTGTTCTTTTGCTGGTTCCAAAGAACTGAAAGTTCAGAACCTGAAAGGTTGACCTGAGGTTCTGTCTGACTATCGCTGCCTTCACCGTCTGTCTGAGGGATGAGGAAACACGTCTTTACATGAAAAGTTTCCTTACACTGTAATCTGATTACAATCTGAATAAAGAACCCAATCTGAATACCAAGCCCGGTTGTGGTAAACAGTCTGATGGTAAAGGACAGAAAAGGATGTTTTGCTCCAGATTTGCTGCTTTTCTGTCGTATTTCAGAATCCAACCCGACTTCATGGTTTCAAAGACAACAGGCTGCCGGTCCTCGTGAGGTCACAGGGAACATGGGATGATGTCGTTTTGAAAAGCACAATGAGATGGTCACAGAAACACAACGGTTCCCTGCGTAAACGTCTTCAGACCAAGGGAGGAATATGAGAGAGAGGTTTATCAGTGATCTGCCTCTGAAAGCAGATTTCTGCTGCTTAGACAAAAACACCGTCAGGAAAATTAATTAATTATTAATTAATTAAAACATTTACTTTTTGACCCTCCCAGACAGAACTCTGAGTTTTGGGCTGTAAGGATTCATGGTTCTGATCATTCTGCAGGAATCCTTCCTGTTGTCCTGAGATTAACATTCTCCTTTCAGTCTTTCCATCTCCAGCCGGCGGCCCCCGACCCGCTCATGAGCATCACCGTGTCGGGATCTACTGCTGTCCTTTGACTGTATGGGGGCTGTTTTGGTCATTGTTTCACTCCGGGGAGAAACGGTTTTGGATTCATAAGCACTGTTCAATCAACAGACCCCCCCATAACCCCACAGTGGGCCTGCCCCCCCACTGCCAGAGGATGATTTCCTGTCATGCTTGACTCCGTTGGCATGTCTGAACATTGCTGCTTTTCACACTGACTTTACTGCCGTCAGTGACGCTCCTGTTCATCCTCCAGCTGTTCTCTGGGATCTCCCTGGTTTGGCGTTTCGTTGTGGAGACGTTCTTCTTGAGGTTTTTTTCCTTTACGTCAGCGAAAATGGAGACAGAACAACCCGAGGATCACACCACACCTGTGTCAGGTAAGAGAGCGTGTGAAACCTTGTTGGCTTTGACCTCTGACCCTTCAACGACCTCACACAGAAAAAATGTTAAACAATTCCAAAGTTTTCCAAATGTGAACATTTTCCAGTGAATTCCAGGATAAGCCTGTAGCTGCCGTAACGCCGTCTCAGTTCTAACCTCCAGACGACCTTTTGTTCCACATCAATAACTGGCATTCCGAGGGGATCACAGGGTCCTGGAACCATTTGGACCGGGTCAGAACCCTCAGGAACTTCTGGGTGAAGTCTTACCTCAGATATGACGGAACTGTCATCCCTTCAATACAGGCTTTTGAACAGAACCAGAACCGCACAGACAGAAATGAAAGACCTTTATTTTAACAAGTTTCATAAAAAACAGCATCAGCCCCCCCCCTCCAGCTTCTGCATTGTCTCCCACAGTCTTTGCTCAGACCTGTAACGTGCACATGCACGTGTGTGTGCGCTCACACGTGCATGTGCACGTCAGCAGCTCCGGCTCTTTGAACAAACCCGGCTTGGAGGCCCGGACCCACAGCGGCGCGGCTGAGCGTCTTGGTCACATTTCATCTCAATAAATAAAAACAGGAGAAATGTTCCTCAAATAGAAAAGCAGACAGAGATTGAACAGAGATTCCAGAACCATCTTCAGCTTTCACTTCATCTTCATGATCCACTGGGGAATTCTCCAGAGCGCCGTGTGCCCGCCCCCTCTACGTGTGGGCGTGTCCACATGGACACGCCACCTTTTGACAGGTGAAGCAGTGGGACAGCGCGCAGAAGCCCCAGCAGTCACTACGCTGTCCTGACCGAGTCGTTGCTGACTAGCCTCCTGAAGCCGTGGTCGTTCTTCTCCAGCCACAGCTCTGCCAGCTGCTGCGTGGAGCCGTAGGACGAAGCCTTGGAGCCCAGACACATTTTGTACTGCTTGGCCTCCAGGTTGGGGTCACAGACCACTGGGTGGTGGACGTGCACAATACCGGTGTCCACACTGCGAAACAACCTGATGCCTGACTGGATAAATTTATTGTAGAGGTCTACGTCCTCCAAGCCCCACCCCTGAATGGAGGTGTCGAAACCTCCTGCCCGAAGCAGGTCTCCCTTGTAGACGCAGACGATCCCAAAGCCGTAGGTCCTCCACAGACCCGTCTTGGAGGTGAAGACGTAGTGGTTGTTGCTCTGGACTTTCCCAGCGTACACCACTTTGGGGTCGTACTGACTGAAGATGATGGGGAAGTACGCCTGCTCCCCCAGGGCAGCGTTTGTCCGGCATCGCTTCAGGAAGTCTCCAGAGAAGAGCAGATCCACATCGCAGTAAAAGAGCAGGGACTCGTTGGTGAAGTGGGTGGAGCCCACTTCCAGAGCCAGAGCCCTGGAGAAGGAACCCGCAACGGGCTTGATCTCCATGTCAGCGCGAGGGTACTTCATGTGGTACTCCCTCATCAGCTCCACCTGCTTGACCCGTTCGGTGTTGTTGTCGGTACTGAACAGCAGAACCAGCAGCTTAACGTTCAGGTTGGGGATGAGACACACTCGTTCAAAGTTGGCCATAAAGCGAACAAAGATGTCATAGCGACCCGACAGAGGTACTAGGATGTTGACTTTACTTTCTTTTGGCTCCCTCTGGTCCAGCCCGGAGGTGGCCAGCTTGAAGGGCACCAACATCTTCAGGGAGTTGGACAGGAAGGACAGCGAGTCCGACTCCTTATTGATGTGGCTGGCCAGAGTCCCGGCATCCATCTCCTCCTCCTCCCGGACCTGAATCCGGCTGAAGGTCTGCTGCAGGTAGGCGTGTCTCCTGACGGGAACCGTCATGGTCTTTCCTTTGTGCTTCTTGTAGAGCAGCAGCAGGTCCAGGACGTACTCGGCTCCGTACAGCGGGTTGACCCGCCGGTAGCCGTACTGAATCTCTTTGAAATCGATCACGCGGCCTCGGGTCTTGGCGTTGGCATTGATCATCTCCATCACCTGCATGATGATGTCATCCAGAGCTTGTTTCTGAGAGGAGTCCATCCCTCGGCGGGGGGGCTGGCTGTCTGAGGATGAGAACAGGTATTTTCCAGTCAGAAACTCCCACTCCAGGACGTCCTCTCGCTGCTGAGGATGGAAGCGCATGAACGAGGGCGGCATGCCCAGCTGCATGTCCTCTCGGCCGGCCTCAGCCGCTCCGTACCGTCCCATCTGTACGATCTCTCGGTGGAGCTGAACCGTCCGGTGGCGCAGCTCTGCAATCTTGCGGCTGAGCATGTAGCTGTGCAGCCGGTACTGGTAGGGGGGGTTCTTGTTGGGATGCAGGGTGATGGCCCGGTGGATCTTGCTGCTGTGGAGCTCTCGGATGTAACCTTTCTTGTTGGGCTCGTAGTTTTCATAGAAGAGCTGCTGCATCTGTGGAGACAGCAGATGTCATTTAGGAGGGGGGTTAACCAGCCCTAACCGATGTAAACCAGTTCAAGCTGGTTTCACCGTTTTAACAAGCAAACAGGAAGCTTGGATATCAGCAAAAGAAGTTTGAAAAACCACGCTCCGTCCGGACCGCGGCTGATCCACAGCTAATGATGCTAGTGATCCTAGCGAGCTGTTCCATGTGTCTGTGATCACAAACCGGTTTAATAATTAAAAACAGTATTTTATAAATATGATAACAGAAATGAATCCACTTTGAATTAAACTGTATTAGAAATGCCTGTGTAACATTACAGAGCCGGTGTTGTGCTGACAAAAATAACACCTATGGTTTTCTTTGTAAAATAATGTCTTTTTTTTGGCCGGTAGAATTTTTATTAATTTATTTGGTGAGTCATAAATTTCAATTTTGGCCACTGGGACTGTCATCAAACCACACACAGCAAAATCAGTTTGAAGGCTGTTGTTACTAAAAATGGGAGAACGACAATATAGACAGAACATGTTTTAACACCTGAAAGTCACTCTGTCTAGTGCCAGAAATGTTTCTCTATAGGAGACGGTCAAGCTCACAAAAACATCTGCTGCACTGATGGACAAACATTTTTACAGCTTCTCTTTAGTTACTCTTTGTGTTCAAACCTATTTCCAAAGGAGATGATAAAATAACATAATTTTTCTTTAAAAAATATTCTGTCATATGTAATTTTTGTTAAAAAAGTTAAAAGGAGGGGGAGAAAAATGATTCAAATCAGAAATTAATTTTGGTATGAAAACATGAGAGATTTTACATTTTGGCCACATCGCCCGGCCCATTAAAAACTGTTTCAGGAAAGTGGATCGATAGTTCTCTCTAAAATTCAAAGAAAATATGAAAATTAGTTTGCTGCAAGAACTGGGTAAGACTGGAATGCCAGGGACATCAACCAGCCTTCAGTGCCATCAGCAGCATCATGAAAATATAGGAACTAACCTAAGACCCGAAACTACCAATAAAACGTTGTAAATGAATCTAGAACTTGATTCTTGAGATGACTGGGAAAATGTGTAGAGACTGGTGCGGTAAAGGATGGGATACAGAAACCCGTATTGTTTGGTACCGAGTAACCTGTCCAAACAAAGCGCTAAAATACACCAGACTCTAGCGGAGAGGTGCGCAACGTTTGCCCATCCAAGTGAGACGTCTAGTGGCGCTGCTGTTCCAACAGGTGTGTATGCTAGCGGTACACAGGTGGAGCACGTGACTAAAGTGTTTATCCAAGATAAGGTCAGGAAATTTGAATAAAAAGGAGAGAAAATGAATATGGCTACCAGGACTGCAAAAAACAACGATAATATTAACAGGCTGAACATATTGAGCCTCAATAATAATAAATTACCTGACTTACAATGTAAAATTTATTAAAATATGATTAATTAAAAATTCATTAATCGATCTGAATCGATCCAAGCTTAATAGAGCAATATTCATAAACGCAGTAAAGCTAAAGTCCACTAGCTTAATGCAAACGTATAATGGAATTTCCCATTAGACGGCTAATGCTAACGCCCAGTCAACTAAACATATATTGCTATAGAAACTCACAGGCATGAGTTTTCCAAACTATTTTAAAGGAGACATTTTTTAAGAAACATATTTTTTAAGTAAGTGGTCTAAAGCACAGGTTTTTGCAAAATTTTTAGTAATAAAGTGTTACGCTATAGCGCGAGCTCCACCTAGTGGCCAAACTGAGACGCCCTCCAGGAGAGGCAGAACATTTATGTTTGTAATATTCAGTTTAGAGCCTTTACGATGTTGATGATCTGCACATCTCTGTTGGAGCTTCTCCGTTTGAGAAACCATGTCACACTGTATGGTGTTCTCACCGGTTTATTATTTCACTAATATAGTTACAGAATGTGAACTGTATCACATGAATATGACTGTCTTCTACACATCTATAGATGGTTTATGTATTTCTCTACATATATGTCTAAATGTGTATACCGCGTCAATTCAAAATGAAATCGAATTGAAAAAATCATGAATCTAATTGAGGCAGGCTCTGGTGAATTGAGTTGAGTCAATTCTGGAAATTATTGGTGATATCCAGCCCTAACAACATAACCCAACTGTTTTTGACATCTGATGCATTATCAGTTTGGAAGCAGTACATGGCAGAAGAAAGGCAAACTAGAAAAAAGAAATGGCCCTACCTCATAGGACCAGACACACTGGACTCCAGCAAACCTCCTAACGCATCGGCCCACCTCCACGTCTTCGTGGGTGGTGTACATCTCCTGCAAACACTCTCGTATGTGGGGCACCATCCTTTTGAGGACTTCTCGACTCATTATGACACCTGGCCCCCCCATGCAGAAGTTCTCCCCTGGTTCCAAGGCCAGCTTCCCCAACTCGTCTCTTGCACCCATTCCAGTCTGACCCAAGAAGATGGCCTCACTGCTGTTGAGGCTTCGCAGGAAGCTCTCCAGCTTCTCACTCTTGATGTAGACGTCGTCATCTGCCCTCATGAACCACTCGTACTGGTCCAAATAGTGGTCGTGCATGTACTTCAGCATCATGAAAGACTTCTTCTGGGGAGGGTATGAGTCATCCACATTCTTTAAAGCCACTATGGGAACAGGAATCGAAGTGTCGGATCCCTCGCTGGAGAAGAATTCCACGCGACCAGGAATGGTTTGTGCCCACGTCCTGAAAAACACACAAACAGCTGAAAATATCTGGCAGAAACTCACAAGACGGACAGGACGGACACGGACA
>BSAI01000104.1:28140001-28152395 GCA_036245035.1 Adrianichthys oophorus
AGAGGATGCAGAAGACAGGGATAGATGGAGGAAGCTGATTGGCTGTGGTGACTCCTGAAGGGAAAAACTCAAAGGAAAAGAAGGAAAAGATCATTGATCAGAAAAGGCTGTCACCACACACATACAGTATATAAACATGGATTTAAACCATTAAAGAGGATTGCCATTTTGAAGCAACAAGATTATTGTAGGAGTGTAAGCTTGAGCTACATGACATAAACTTCACTTATAGAGTTAGAGATAGATTGATAGATATATATAAAGATAAAGTATATATTATCAAAATATGTCCCAATGTGGTCCCAACTTGGTTTCAAGTGATTGATGACTACAAAAGATCTGAAGCAGAAATGTCTAGTCATAATTTTAAACAAGTCTGTCACTTTTCAGCTTCAGAGTTCAAGTTTCCAGTCCCAAGTTTCAGTCAGTTTATGTCCAGAGTCCAAGTCACAAACTGCGAAATCTTAATCATGAGGAGAAAAAAAACTCAATTGAGAAATAATCTTAGTTTGAGAAAATTTCCAGTCACAAGTTTTCAAGTCTTTGGTCCAGAGTCCAAGTCACAATTTAAGTCTGATAATAAATCAAAGTTAAGGTTCAAGACGTTTAAACCAGAATCCTAAATAAATCTTCAGTCTTTCATGGCTCCAATTTTTCATCAAGAGTTCCAGTCACTTCTATGGTTTTGAGAGGAATTTCAAGTCAGTGGTGCAAATTAAAGTAAAGTCTTCAAGCCAGGGTGACAACTGCGTGTGATAAGGTTAAAGTCAGTTTTTCTTTCCCGAACAGCATTGTCTGGATCAGCACGAGATCGGGCTCACCTGCCGAGAGCAGAACTTAGTTTTAAACACACGATTTTTCAGCAGATCCTCCAGACCTCGTCCTTCTGTCAGAAACAACAACGTATCACTGTGAGAAGATACTCCCACTGTTGCACATTTTCTATGCTGATAATGTGCTTTTGATAAACTTCAGGAAAAAGAAGCAGCTCCTACTCGCCTCCTGCGTTGTCAACTGTATCCTTTGTGTTTATCTTTGTCTCATTAATAATGGAATTAACATTTCTGATCCTGAGGGGAAAATAAAAGTGTGTAAAAGTCCAGACAATAGAAACACTGACAGTGAGACACGTTTTCAGACTTTCTCCTGTTGTTGTTCAGCACAGCTTAACAGAGATCCTGATTCTGGAAAACTAACAGAGTTCTCTTGTTTGGTCCAAACCAGAGTTCAGCTGAACTTTCACATCTGACCAAACAAGAGGAGCATCAGAGGAAACCAGCTGGAATGAAACAATCTGATGGAGAAGTGACTTGAAACCACAACAACACCTCAGCAGGTCTCCTTTAAAGACACATCATGGTTTATCCTGAAAACTTATGAAGATTTGAAAAAAGAAAACAATATTTGAATGAGAAAAAAGTGGAAAACTTTAGAATCTTGTATCTGGTTTAAAAAACATTCCCATTTACTACTTATCTTATTCATTTGGAAAAGTTCTATGTGCGTGTGTGTGCAGGGATTAGCAAACATGAATGGTATGAAAAGGCATGTATGTGTGTGTGCACACATGTAGTAGTATACATGTACAGTATGTGTAAACACACGTGTGTATGTGTTGTACCTGTTTGCCAGGTTGATGCTCTTTTTCATGTCTTCACTGTTGTCAGGCGTTTCGCATGGTTTCTCTATCACCTCATCTGCAGCTCGCAGTCCATAAAAAATGTTGTCCTTATGATCAATTCTCTGCACATACATGTACACCAACATGCGCACGCGCACACACGCACACACACGCACATTGAGCTCTCTTTGTGTTAACATGTCATTTTCAATTTTAAGGGAAACTCACTTCAATTTTAATCTGTTTTCCTTCCAGTTTCTTGATGAAAGCTTCCTGTTGATCCTTTTTGTCCTCTTTACCCACAAGAACGAAGTCGTTCCACAGAGCCTGTCGAATCCACCCCCACATTAGTGAATAAATATATGAAGGACAAACAGCAGTTTGACAAAGGTTTTCTTGTTATGCATCTTTTATGTTAGTGATCAGAAAAGGTTCAGTCTGACATCACCACACAAACATAGAAACGTCTCTTTGAAGCTTCAAAAACAGCTCATATGAAACTGAAGCCGGGTTCTTGGATGTTCTGGATCAAACTCTGAAGCACATTTCTTAGAAAAGATAAAATTGTCATTTTTCCACATGTGAGCAGTAGCATGGTCTTTGGAAAAACATGATTCAGGGCTTGGCGGCGTTGTGGCGGAGAGCACCGTACATGGACAAAGGAAGGTTAGTGGGCTTGCCAGTCGGGCTGAAAGCTTAATGTTCTGGCTGCAAGTGAGCATTGAGGCAGTAATTTATAGTGAGGCGTGAAGGTGGAGGGAATCGGCATGATAAGCAGCCGCTGCCGGGGCGGAGGCAGCAGCTGCTATGACGGTAACCCCTCCTCAACAACCAGCCCCTGACAGTCGCGTGGGCTGGTCAGGGTGGTCCCAGTGGAACTGGGAGATCAGAGCAGGATCGAGGATAAAACATGCCAGCACCCAGGAGTATTCCTCAGGCCAAAAACTCCTCTAATCCACCAGGTCCTGAAAACCCCGTCCAAAGCGGCAAGAACGGAGCAGACATCTGACTGTGTAAGCGGGACCCCCGTCAATTAACCGAGCCGGTGGCAGAGCATCGGTAGAAGAAACAAAGGGGCTAGTCTTGACAGGGCTCACCTCGTAGACATGGAAGGTGGGGTGTATACGGAGAGGTCTGGGCAGACGCAGGCAGGGAGCAACCGGGTTGACGACTAAGGAGATTGGGAAGGGACCGACAAACCGCAATGCCAGTTTCCTGATCTCCAAACAAAGGGGCAAACCAGTTGTAGAAAGCCAAACCTTTTGTCCCACCTGGTAGAAAGGGGCAGGAACTCGTTGTCTGGTAAGTTTCAACTGTCTGTAGGAGAGTCTGCCAGGCCCTGTTGAATTTGCTGCATTAGGAGGTAATATTTTCTTAAATCAAAGCTATTCCAATCAGAAACATCTTCACAGATCAAGTTCCATTTGAACAGAGGATTGGAGAGTTTCTGCTTGAATGTCTTTGCAGGATGTCGGAATAGCCTCCAGAGTTGCTGTTGGGATGTGAACTGCCCCCCATCCTCACAGATATCTGGCTTGAGGATGCTCCAAAGGTTCTCTAGAGGGTTGAGGTCAGGGAAAGATGGGGGCCACACCATCAGTTTATCTGCTTTGATGCCCATAGCAGCCAGTGATGCAGAGGGACTCCTGCAGTTTAAGATGGAGCATCGTCATACATGAAGATGGTTTTGTTACAGAAAGTACGGTTCTTCTTTTTGTACCACAGAAGAAAGTGGACAGTCAGAAACTCCACCTCCTTTCCAGAGGTCATTTTCACACCTTCAGGAACCCTAAAGAGGCTGACAAGCTCTCCCCCCATTCTGCCTCAAACCATGACTCCACCACTTCCTTCCTGACATCACAGCCTTGTTGGGGAATGGTGGCCATCCACCAACCATCCACTACTCCATCATCTGAACCATCCAGGTCTGCACAGCACTCATCAGTGAACTGTTAAAATGAGTCTTCATGTATATCTGGGTCCACTGCATCTGTTTCTGCGTTTGAGTGTTGTTTAGGGTCCAATAGAAGGCTTATGTAGAACTGCAGCCTCTGGAGGATCTACACCTTCATGTTGGTGGGACTCCAGAGACAGCAGCAGTTTCAAACATGTCCTGCTGCTTTGTAAAGGTATTTTAGCAGCTGCTCTCTGAATCTGATGTATTTGTCTGACAGAAATCGTCCTCATTCTGTCTTTATCTGCTCCAACCCGTGTGTGCTCTGAATCAGACACAAATCGATGTTCACACTGAAGTTTTCTTGAAATATCCAAGGTTTTCATACCTTGTCCAGGATATTTAACTATTTCAGCTTTTCAGCAGCAGAGATCCGTTTTCTTTCCTGTATTTCTGGAAAATATTGGTCTGCTTAATAATGCAGAACATCCTTCTTTAGTAGTTTTTCCTTTAATTGAACTCACCTGGAAAATTAACCATCACAGGTGTCTGAGACTGATGTCAGTGATCCATAGAGCCCCGAGACACAAAATCATCCATGAGTTTCATTGAAAAGCCACATTTTTTTTAAACTTAAACACAATTTGCATCATAATTTGGAATAAACTGTATTTGTCTCACCGTACATTTTGAATTCAAATATTTTTTTGATAGCAGCAGCTATGTTTGGGTCAGCAGTTACAAATATGTTTTTGGTTTAAGCTGCTTCACGCCAGTGAGCCGGTACTCTCCAGTACTTAGTACCAGGACTTCTAAAAATAGCTCTTTAAGCCTCATTTCCACTAAGCCATCTGGTTCAGTACGGTCCAGTAAGGAGTATTCTGGTACGGTCCAGTAAATTCTGGTGAGCGTTTCCATTCAGTTAAGCCTTGCTTCCACTGAGCGGTTTATTTTCACGGCGCAGGCGTGGTGTAGACCACTAGCATATTTGCGTCACATCCCCATCCCACCCCCATGGCCGAAGAATGTCCGTCACGATCCATATTGATCAAACTCACTTCTGATCGTGCTTTGTAAAACATTGATTAAAGAACATTGGAGTATTGCTCCCTGACTTCATTTCTGTTTGGCCAAGGATCCAATGTTTGTTTTGAACCAGCACACTAACTATTTCACTTTGCATTACAGGACACAGAATTTCATTTCTCCTTTCCAAATAAACGGTTTCTCATTCTCATTAGTGTCCATTTTGTGGTTGCTCCCCCAGACTGAGGCTGGTGTGTTTGTTTGGCCTCAACAGAAAAAGAAATACAAAATTTGGCTGAAAGTCAAACTTCTGACTGAATTCTCATTTTCTTAGATATTGTCATGTTTACTCATCTGATCAGAGAACATGTTTTTTATATATTAATTTAGAATGAAGACTCTTACCATTTCATTGAGAAAACGCTTAGTTTTCTTCAGTTTTTCCTGCATCAAACACCAAACAAAAATCAGATCAAAACTTGTCGTCATTGTGGATTTTTCTTCCATGTCTGCCTGTGTGAGGTTAACCAATCAGTGAAGTGGGCGGGACAATGCTGAAGACAGAAGCGCGGCTGCCTCTGAGCCACAAACAACCAGCTCAATATCGGCCGTCAAATAAAAAAAAAAGGCTGATGGCGATAAGTGTCAAAATAGCTCATATCTGTGCCAATGCGGATATTGATATCGGTCGACCTCTAGTTTAAAGATGGAAAAACTATTCTTCCTGGGATTCACAAGGAAAAAAAATACACTGAATGAGATTCCTGAAATAAAACAGAAATCGATTCTTCCATGTATTTTCAGTAAAAATCATGAACTTCTTCAGATTAGCTTTAAAACTACTACGACTGCCCTCAGACATAAAGGACTCTTGGTCAGAGGGTGCTTGGACATCACTGATCAAAATATTTTTCCGGACTGCTGGAGGAAGCCATATAAAACCCAGGAACGCAGCGGGAGAACATGCAAACTCAACAAAGAAATAACCCTTCTGGGATTTGAACAGAAGGCCTTTCTTACTGTGATGTGAGGGTGCTAACCACCATGCAGCCCCAGGAAAACCACATATTTTCAAAATATGTCCCAACATCAACCTGGTTCCCAGCATTTATTGACTTTACAAGATCTGACGCAGAAATGTGTCCTCAAAATGTTAATAAGCTGTGTCACGTTTCAGCTTCAGAGTGTGAGTTTCAGTCACAAGTTTACGTCTGTGGTCCAGAGTCCCAGTCACAATTTAGATTTGATAATAGATCATTGTTAAGATTTTAGTCATTTAAACTAGAATCCTAAAGAAATGTTCAGTCTTTTGTGTATCAAATCTTTTATCAAGAGTTCCAGTCACTTCTTTGTTTTTTTAGGTGAATTTCAACTCACAAGTTCAGATCAAAGTAAAGTCTTTGAAACTCAAAATTAGGTTCAAGTCAAGTTTTCACTCTGTAAGTTTGAGATCAAAACAAGTCTCAAGAGTCAGAGCAGTAAAGTTTCAGTTCTGATCAGGTTTCCAGGTTGGAACGGTAACTCTAGTTTAGACTTCAATCTCCTCTGAGGATCAAATCCAAGTCTGAGTTTCTCTTTCAAAACATTACAGCCTCAACTTTCCACAGAGCAGCAGATTTCTCTGAATCAGGATGGGATCAGACTCCCCTCATGCAAGCAGAACCTAGTTTCAAACACGCCTTTCTTCATCAGATCTTTCAGTCCTTCTGCCAGAAATAACAAGATGCTGCCATTGTTACACATTTTCTATACTGATGATGGTTTTATGATCATTTTTAAAAAATCAGCTCCTACTCACCTGTGTTTATCTTTGTCTCATTAATAATGGAATTAACATTTCTGATCCTGAGGGGAAAATAAAAGTGTGTAAAAGTCCAGACAATAGAAACACTGACAGTGAGACACGTTTTCAGACTTTCTCCTGTTGTTGTTCAGCACAGCTTAACAGAGATCCTGATTCTGGAAAACTAACAGAGTTCTCTTGTTTGGTCCAAACCAGAGTTCAGCTGAACTTTCACATCTGACCAAACAAGAGGAGCATCAGAGGAAACCAGCTGGAATGAAACAATCTGATGGAGAAGTGACTTGAAACCACAACAACACCTCAGCAGGTCTCCTTTAAAGACACATCATGGTTTATCCTGAAAACTTATGAAGATTTTAATAAACAAAACTTTATATTTAAACAGGGAAAAAGTCAGATGAAACATTTTAGATTCCTGATCTAATTTCTCACCACAGATTCAGTCATTTTCTGAACCTGCTTAATCTCTTTGCGGTCACAGGGCTGCTGGAGCCCAACCTGGCTACTGTTGAGTGAAGGTGTGGTACACCCTGGACAGGTCGCCAATCTGTCACAGACCCACACCTTCACACAGTCATACTTTGGGACAATTTACATTCACCAATTCACCTTTGAAGCATGTTTTTGGGCTTTGGGAGGAAGCCAGAGTCTTTACAATGTGAGTCCTTCTCACCGTAAGGAGAGAGCGCTAACCACTGCACCACCGGGCAGCCCCTCACCACTGATCATCATATACAACTTTCAGGATGTTTTTAGTCAATTCAACCATTTTTTATCTATTTACAGTGGCTTGCAAAAGTATTCACACCCCTTGAACTTCTCCACATTTTCTCACATTAAATGGTTTGACAAGACTATGTCTCCATGCATGTGTCTTTGCACTGTGTGTGTGTGTGTGGGGGGGGGGTACCTGGTTTCCCTGGTGACATCCTTCAAACCTTCAATGCTGCACATGCCGGACACTTTGCACAGATTTTTCAGCAAAACCTCATCTGGAGCTCACAGGCCGTAGAAGATGTTTTTCTCACACATGTACCCACGTGCACACACACGAGTTCTTTGTCTTAACATCATCTTCATATTTAAGGGAAACTCACCTCCACTTCAATCTGTTTTCCTTCCAGTTTCTTGATGAAAGCTTCCTGTTGATCCTTTTTGCTCTTTTTACTCACAAGAACAAAGTCGTTCCTCTGAGCCTGTTGGAAAAAAACCCACATCAGTAAATAAATAGGATGATTGAATCAGCCTCCAACCTGCCTGGACCCATGTTAAAACCATCATGGATCAAAGTCTAAAGCACATTTCTTACAAAAGAGAAATCTGTCATTTTTCCACATCAGGACCAGACTGCAGCCAGAATCAAAAATCCTCATCAACAGAAACAAAGAAACTCAAAATGCTGCAAATTCAAACATGACAATGTATCCGCTTCCTCATCTCTAACTGCTGCAACAGCAGTTTAAGACATGTTCCATTGATGTGTTTGCCAATCAGGTTTTTCTCCTGTCAATGCAGCAGTTACTGTCCAAGTATAGATCTTCTTGAATGTATCATATTGGCATCTCTCAGACCACAACCCCCCACCCCCACCCCTCACCCGTATCGAGTCTGGTTATGTTTCTTCTTAATCGTCCATTTAGACGGACTCTTTCTCTCCGCTGTTACCCTTTAGTTGCTCATATTGGAGCTGTCCATGTTATCTGTTGTTCACTTTAATAAAACATTCACAGGTACTCTAAATAATCTAGTTTTATTAAAATAATCTGGTTTGAGTGGATTATAACATTATAATTAGTAAATCTGTTTTTTTATTTAAGACTTTAGGACAACCTCTCTGGTGAACTTCAGATTCAGAAATAAAGTGAACTGAATCTATCACTCATCCATCAGTCATTTTAGGCCGCAGGAATCATCATCAGAATTGTTAATGAATACATGAAAAAAAGTGAAAGTAAAGGAAAAGAAAATTGAACTGAAAGTCAAACTGACTGAATTCTCATTTCCTCAGAGGTCATGTTTACTCATCTGATCAGTGAAAAGCTTTTTCTTTTTTTATTTGCATGAAGAATTTGAGAGTTTTTTCCTTAAAATGGGAAAGTTCTGATTGGCTGAAGGAGACTTACCATTTCATGGAGGAAATATTCAGCTCTCTTCTTTTTGTTCCCAAGTTCTTCCTGAAAGAATCAGAAACAAACATCACATCAAAACACGTCATCATTGTGGATTTTTCTTCCGTGTCACAGAGAGTCCAAACTTCCAAAGAAGATCCAGTTTTGTCAAGTTGTTTAAAATAATCAACTGAACTTCAAAGTAGGGTCACACAACCAACTTAGAAACTGGAGACTCAATGTGTTTTTACTAAATGATGATAAAATAAAACAAGACCTCAAAAAATCTTGAAAGAATATTTTGAGTTAAACAAGAATGACTCCATCTGTGCTTCAACCCTCTGGGATGGGAGCAAGGCTGTTATGAGGGGAATATCATAGCTATTTCTTCACGATTACACGAAACTGGAGGATCTGCTAACATACAAAGCAGAAGGAGCTCTGCGATTCAGTTTGGGAAAGGGATCAGCTGACTGTTGGCTTTCCAACTATGAAAAGCCCAGTCTAGTAGAGCGGTGGGTAAAATAAGATGTGATAAAAAACAATGCTTAGACACCTGGCAACATTTCCAGAACATTTGCTGAATATTATCCAAATGTATACAAGGAAGAACAGCTACCAGAGAAAAAAGAGCTTCCCTGAGCCACAGTGATCTTAAAACCGCGATTCACGCTATGATGACCTCCTGCGCAGATTATTGTAACTCAATGTACTTTGTCGCTCAGCCATCACTAAGCCGTCTCCAGTTAGTTCAAAATGCAGCAGCCCGACTGTTAACCAGAAAATCCAGACAAGCATCTCTCCAGTACTCAGTTTTCTTCACTGACTTCCTGTTCATTTCAGAATTCAGTTTAAACTTTATACTGTTTGCCTTTAAAGCTCTTTATGGTCTTGCCCCAGTTATTTCAACTGAGCTTTTAACTGCCCGCAGCTATTCTAGAGTGAAGCGTCTACAAACCAATATCTGCTTGATGTGCCCAGGTTATGACAGAAACACTGGGGGGATTTTTCTATCGCCGGCCCTCAGTTATGGAATAACATTCCTGCAGAACTGTGCATGGTATCAGACCTAAACTACTTTAAATGCTAATTAAAAACTTACATTTTTAGAATGGCTTTCAATGCTCAGTAGTTGGCAGCATTTTCTTTTCTTTTATTTGTTTTATTGCAGTCTTCTTTATGTTTTATGTATTTTATTGCTGACTGCTTTTTTTTATTTCATGCCGTTTTGTTCTTAATTTGCCTCATTTGAAACTTTATTCTGTCTTTCTTTTAACTTTAAAGCACTACGGTACATCTGAAGGAGTTGTAAAGTGCTGTATAAATAAACCTGTATTCATTCAAAATAATTTTCAAGAATATGGTGCCGAAGTTCTACAATGTCTCTTAAAGTGAGTAGTGACCTTGATTTTCAGTCTTGACCTGCAGACTGCAACTTACTCCGTTTCACTGCTAAAAGTTGTAAAAGGACAAGGACCCTGACAAACAACATCTGCAGACATTACAGCTTGGAGAACTTTATAAACTGTTAAAACCAGGACTGCTGTCAGACAGCAAAAGAAGGAATACTAACCTTGGACACTTTAAAGAATATGGAGATTCTCATTTGACATCATATTCTTGTAACCAGTTCAGCTGTGACAAGGACACTAACTTTGACCAATTACTAATATTTTTAAAAAGTAATATAAAATGAAATAGATTATCAATAGTTTGTTAGAATTTCTTGAAATTTGCGACATATAAATCTGTGACCAGGAGTTTTAACTTTTAGGGAACTCAGACCCAGAAAGGGCTCTTCACCAGGTGTGTGGTTCCGGGCAGTGGCGCGGATGGATTTACCCATGCGATGCGCTGCCGCACTTCCTACAAACGCCACTGTCATGCAGCGTGTGGCGTGCCAGTCAAACGGGTTGAACGCGCTTTCAGGAACAAAGCCTTGGGCTAAATGCCAGGTCTAAACACAAGGTGCCAAAAACAAACTGTCACAACTGATCCACCACTGAACCACCACTGATCCACCACTGATCCAGCACTGATCCACCACTGATCCAGCACTGATCCACCACTGAACCACCACTGAACCACCACTGATCCTGTTTAGTTAGTGTTTTATTTGAATGTTAATTTTGTTTGTTGTTTGTTTGATTGTTTGTGCTGTCGCATGCCCCAACCCTCAGGGACAGGGTGGTGTGCGGAACGCTGGCCTGATTGTGACCCCTTTTAAATTGTTATTTGAACACAATTTGAGCATTTTAGATATTTAGATATTAACTGTGTTTTAATGTTAATTGTGTTTTTAGAAGCTCTGTGTGCTGTGATAAGCTCCAACTTTCTGGAACAGTGATGGCAGAAAGGTGGTGTTTCAGACTGAGTGACTTTTATGACATTTTAATCCACCACTAATTTAATTAACCAGCGTTTAAATCCTTCTCAATCCTGGGTGTTTTTAGAGACAACTATTAAAACAGTAGTGTTATGCATAATTCTTCAAGCTGTTCTTAAGTGCGTCTCTCAGCCGCTGAAGCAGTTTGTCAAGGCTGCACCGATGTTCTTGCTCTGTTTTTCCGGTCAGCAGTATGTCGTCCAAGTACACAAACAGTTTTCCTCATGGTCTCCATAATCCTCTGGAAAATGGAAGGGGTTGAACTTATTCAGAAAGGAAGACGAGTGTACACAAAAGGTCCACGGTGTGTGTTGATTGTGTACTTTTTTTGAAGCATCATCCAACTGCACTTGATGCCGATGAAAGGTCGATTTTGGAAAACCCTTTTTTCTCCTCTTAAAGTGGCTAAAAGTTCTTCAGTTCTTGGAAAGAGGTAGGTCTAAATGTGTGCCACTGAATTCACAGTTACTAAGTAATCCCAGCATTATCTCAGTTTTTCTCCTTTTACTACTGGGACCGCTGGTGCTGCCCACTCACTAAATTAAACCGGTGTTTTTATGCATGCCCTCTGAAGTCTTTCCTGCTCTTTGTCATGGGTCATGGGTAATGTTTGTGAAAAATCTGGAGCTGCATCCTGCTTCACTGTGATGGTTGCTTTGACATCTTTGAGTGTTCCTAACTCATCTTTAAACAGTTCTGAAAGCTTCCTTAACAATTCCTCAACTGTTTTGAAATCTGCAACCCTTTCCGCATGCTTCACGCCCCACCACTGTTAAGACTTAACTCTACATAATCTAGATTCTAAATTCTTTTGTCATCCATTTGCAGGACACTACAATCAGCATCTGAAACATGATAATGCCCATGCTGTGTTTTACGCAATGAAGCGGAAGCTTTGCACGCCAAAGAGAGTTCTTAGATTCTTATTGTGTTAGAATGATGTGACTTTATCTGAACCTGTGCAGTGTGCTGTTTTACTTATCCTGAAGCCTGTGACTGAGAGACTGGCTGCAGGAAGAATGACAAGACACAACAGAGATCCCATGCTGAGCTGAGAAGCTGAAACTATAACTCTCCCCTGGTGCAGCGGTGTTTTTTCTTTCCTTTTTCCTCCTTCAGAGCTGCATCTGATTGTAAATAGGGCACTCCCAGATTTGACTAAATAGTAAGGGTCCGGAAGGGGGGGCTTAGAGGCGGTTGGGGCATCTCTTTCTGTCTCTCCTTGCAAGTGAAATGAATCTGTCTGTCTTCCTTCTAATGCAGAAATAAATGTTTTAGGTTTTTTGAACCTAACAACCGCCCTCCCCCCTACACGCCACCGCTGCACGCACGCACGCACGCACACACACGCACACACACACGCGCACACACACACACACGCACACACACACGCACACACACACGCGCACGCACACACACACACGCACGCACGCACACACACACGCACACACGCGCACACGCGCACACACACACACACGCACGCACGCACGCACGCACGCGCGCGCACGCACGCACGCACGCACGCACGCACGCACGCACGCACGCACGCACGCAC